>JAQIVE010000911.1:0-29747 GCA_034698285.1 Sminthurinus bimaculatus | reverse complement strand
AGATTTTGCCTACAGAACGTAAGTGTAGGTAAGCAGATAATGTCAGAATGTGTGCAACACAAAAATATCGAGTTCAATAGGCTGAATGCAGTTTGTAACTATTGCATAAGTACAAAGTAGATATGTAGATACAAAAAGGTGAATCAGTCATTCAGTAATTTGTAAAAATTGTAGTTTGTGGCTCATATTTTTGTACATTGTACACCATCACGTCACAGAATCTACAAATTACATTTGAGAAACTTTACGTGTCATAAGTGGAGCTACTAAAATTACTCCGCTTCAATTTTTTATGTATAGTTGTTGCTCTCCTTGTCCATGTTTTGCGTGTATTTTATTATAGTAGGTAATAAAGATTTTTTTACGATTAAATTTTACTTTCACTGGCTCTAATTTACTTAAGTTGTAAAAAATGAGGGAACAGTTTTCGTGCAGATGACTTAATTCTTTGACGTGTAGTACACGACATAATATAGAACATGAAGCATTCCATAATATATCATTATATATTATGAAGGTTGCCTCTAATAATCGATACAGCTCAAAATCATGATTTTGATCGACATTGATTATTTCATGGAGAGGATTTTCTGTAGAGAATTTTGAAAACATTTAAATTGTCTATTTTTGTATGAAAAAACGTTGAATGTATGCATGTGTATAATGCATATGTATGAATTATGATTGTTGCAAAAGTAACAGGGATAATTATAAGTTATAAAAATAGGGGATCCACACATAAAATTTTACTTTATGATTAAGAATTCTCTCGAAGGTTCCGAGTGTCACGAGTCACGAGTCGGAGATTCATTATCCTCCGTTGTTGTTGTGCTTATTTATATTATGCATAACGTAGGATGTAACTCAAATTCATGAAAGGAAAGAGAAGTTTGTCAAATAAAAATCAATAATATTATATTCAATAAAATATTATGACAATATAATCCAAGATTTGAATGATAAGTCATTAAAAAAACAAGTGCACGAGTATCATCATAATGTTGGCAACAACAACATGGCAAATAAATTGAAATTCATTTATGAGATAGATACATAGCTATGATGTAGTAAAAACAATAATAACTTTAGCATAGTGGTACAAGAAACTACGTATATATATAAGTACTGCAAGTTGCTTACAAGATATTATAAAGTGTACGATTTTCAATTTAAAGTAAACCAAATGAACGAGGACAAAACGATGTGTGTAGTGAGTTATGTTATGAGGATAAACAGAGTGTGGAGATACGGAACGGACATTGTAAAAATTCAATATGATGTGCTCATATTCATCACTTACTCTTAAAAAACAGACAGTTATGAAGTGTTACATATGAGACTTTGATTGCTTTTGACAGCCATACACACAACAAAGATGTAAAACGAAAGTATGTACTTACAGGTGTTTTGCACCCTGCATGTAGCAAAAGTGAATTGGTTGTAATTGTTATTTCCTGTATAATTTATTCGATTGTCGTGTTCATATGAGAAAGGTTAATATACACGCATGGTGTGATCAATAACATTCAGAGTATATATAATATATGGTGCATGAGTGGAGCAGAAAATAATACGGTATAGAAGTTCGGAGGTAGCCGTCGTTTTTTCTTTCATATGCGAGTGTTATACAGGTTGTTTTTTCCACTCTTTGTATATTATAGCCTTACGTAATCCATCTAACCTCTAGCGTTTTTTCTTAGCTGGCCCTTTTCTCAGTGCAAATGACTCATTTTGTTGACACTTAACAATTTGACATTTAACTTTTATTGCTTGAGCCACGTAACATAAAAATGTATTACTATAATAATTAATAAAACGGTGTGCTGTATGTATGTATATTGTATATATACGTATAGATTAGTACAGTAGACGCTAACTGGTTACTGTTTACTGTCTTATGATATTATATTATAGTTGAATTACATATGTGTAATACAACTACTGTCTGTTTCATTTAAAAGAAAGTAAAAAAAGCCTGATAATATCCTTATCTCGTGAGTTTGAGGAATTTATCAAAACTATGGCTACAACATAATCGTATTATGGCCGCTTATTGTGCAAGTTCTCAGGAGAAAATTATAGTCAAATACTCAACAATCTCTTACAAAACAGAAGTCATACCTAGGGTGGCTATTAAAAAAGTCACAGGCATGTTATTGAGGTTTAGTTTTGGTACATTTACATAATATTATTTTATACATAAAAGGTACTTTTCGAGACGAAACGGAAAATTTAAAACTTATAAATCACTTCTACTACTTTGTTTCATTTTAGGATAAAGAGCGGAATCTTTGCCTTTCCAAATTGACTGACTGACGGTTCCTGTTCCTAAGTACAAAGCAAAATGACGCTAAAACTACTTGGTTTCATCTTAATTACAATATTCCCGTTGTCATCATGGTCGCTTGACAACGGCTTGGCAAGGACGCCTCCGATGGGCTGGTTAGCCTGGGAACGCTTTAGATGTAATACCGACTGTGTTAATGATCCAGACAACTGCATTAGGTGCGTTTTTGGTGCTATTTTGGTTTAAAAGAAATTTTAATTAATATTTCTACAGTTTTTGTTCTTGATTAGTAAATATTTATTTATTTATGTCTATCTTATCTGAGGGTAGCGAGAGATTGTTCATGCAAATGGCCGACTTGTTGGTGAAAGATGGGTACGCAGCTGTGGGATACGAATATATCATTGTTGATGATTGCTGGTTAGCAAAAACACGAGACAAAAATGGAAGACTGCGAGCTGACCCCGACAGATTTCCCAGTGGTATAAAGGCATTAGCTGACTATGTGAGTGCTCACAATTCATAATATGTGTGTAGTGTGTACGGTATACATACATTATACATACATCTGATAAGAAATTCATTATAAAATAAATAAATTAATGTTAATTAAAACTATTCTTCTAGGTCCATTCCAAAGGATTGAAGTTTGGTATTTACGAGGATTACGGAAACTACACTTGTGCAGGATATCCCGGGATAACTGAAAAATACTTTGCAGTCGATGCAAATACGTTTGCCGATTGGGGAGTCGATTATGTAAAACTTGATGGATGCTATTCTCATCCTATAGACATGGACAGCGGTATGATTTTCAGTCAACGCTTCTTCCTTCTTCTCACACTATCATCCATTTTCTTTCATGCTCATTATTTTTCCTTTCCGGTATCAGATTTTTCTTCTTTTTCTTCATCTTTAATTCTGTTGGAACATCTTTTTTCTTCCCTTTGTGTGTCGACTATACTTATATTATACTAACCTTATAAACATTATACATTAACGGCTCTTCTTTCACTATGTATTTTCGTCATTTTTCTTGATTACAAACTTTCTTTATTTAAATATGTTAAATTATGATACTTCCGACTTCCTGTTTACCTGTCTTTTTGCCACTTTCTCCTGATTTTAGCATTCATGAAATAATATAGATCGAACTGCGTAAAAATGGTAGCAAAAATAATGATGATGCTTGTATGTACATATGATGTAACCAATTAGGATATCCCGAATTCGGTTTCAATCTCAACAACACCGGTCGATCCATGGTCTACTCATGCTCATGGCCTGTTTATCAGGCAAACATTTTTTTCAACTTTTCATGCTTTACAACTCAATCTTGTTTTTTACAATATGTACCAAAATCATAACATTTTATTCAGTTTTTTTAGTTTAGTCATTTTTCTAGAGGATTATCGAATAAAATATTTTACTGCTTTTTTGTTCTTCACAGATCTACAGCTCATTAACGGTGAGAAATGAGTTCCAAATATATTCTTATTATATAAGTTTGCAGAAAGTAAACTATACTTTACCTGTGTAAATCTGAATGCCAGTTAGAGGAAATCTTGCAGTGAAATATGCTCAGTAACTTAGCTAGATTTTACTGCTTCTTCTGATTCTGGTTTTCAAATTGGTATATATATTATGTATGTAAACTATGTCTTTCATCTTCCTTCACTGTCCAATCGCGATTCTTCCGTTTACTTCCTTTCACTATAAGGCACTTTCTATTATTTCTTCCCCCTTTTGCTTTCTATCACACATCTAAAATCTAAATACACACTAGCAGACACACACTAACATCTTTTACATACATTTGAATCACACTTTACTCTTTCCTGAACATGGAATGAAAAAAATGGGAGAAATCACTCTCAATCAGTATTTGTAAGTTTACATATGTAATAAAAATTATCACAGGCTACACCAAATTTGGTCAGAGTTTGAACAAAACCGAGCGTCGCATGATCTACAGTTGCTCTTGGGCTGTTTATCAACATTATGCTCAAATGACAGTAAGTTTTCCAGACAGGTCACAATCACATAATACACCATGCTAAAATACATTGAAAACACTTCTTATGTAACACGCACACTATGTATGTAGTCGCGGTTGTGAAACATACAACATACGATTTACCCATGTAAAATTTGAATCGAATTTTTGGGTGGTATAAAAAAATATAAAATTTCTAGAGATGAAATTTCAGTAACGATTTAAATAGTAAAAAATGAAAATCTTTGGAACGTCTCAGCGACGTAAGTAAGATTGCTAATTGTTATACTACATGTATTATTCTATCACACCATGATACAAACAAAAGTAATTTTCCATTTCCTTGTGACATTTTTATCACTTGTGACATTTGTTTACAGACACAAATACATATAATTCTTGTCTATCCCTTTCCAACTACTTTGTATTGTTCTTTTCTTACCGGATGTCTGATATTTTATTGTAGCACTTGTTAGTAGTACTGTACCGCAGTGAGACAGTGGAGGGAGAATCTTCGTGCAACTATATTATTCCGATTTTTTAAATCAATATACATACTACCTATTTATTTTTATTCTTATGTATGTAAAATGTTTTAAACCAGATACTTAATTTGCTTTGCTACAAAATCTAGCCAAACTACACAGCAATCAAAGGAGCTTGTAACTTGTGGAGAAATTTTGACGATATACAAGATTCCTGGCAATCTATTCAGACAGTAATTGATTATTATGGAGATAATCAGGACACGATCGTGCCAAACGCAGGTCCAGGCCACTGGTGAGTTGTTTTTATTCCCAACATTTTTAAAGACTGTAAAAAACGACAAGAAAACTAATTGATTGTTGTATTCTATAGGAATGATCCTGATATGCTCATCATAGGAAATTTTGGACTCAGTTATGAACAAAGTAAATTGACAATGAGTATAATTTATTATCTAATTTCAATTAAAGTAGTAAACAATGAGTGGAATACACGTTGTATTTGTTTTACTTTTGTTTTATAATATAGGCAAGAGTCAGATGGCCATGTGGGCGATTTGGGCTTCTCCATTGTTGATGTAAGTACAAATAAGTATTGTGAATATGTGTAATGTGTACAGTGTACATGTGTACTTAATATTTAATATTTATTTGAATTCGTTTTTCTCGTTTTTTTATGCTGTAGGTCTGTCGACTTGAGAACTATAAGACCCGATTACAAGGCAATTTTGAAGAACAAGAAAATCATTTCTGTAAATCAAGATGTTTTAGGAATTCAAGGCCGTCGAATTTATAAGGATAGAGGCATCGAAATTTGGGCTAGACCTATCACTCCAGTAGTCAAGAATGACTTCTCGTATAGCATCGTCTTTTTGAATAGGCGAACTGATGGAACACCAAGTGAAGTCTCGGTAATAAATCGTGAATTAGGACTAACGCATCCTGCAGGTTATAGAGTTGAAGATCTGTTTACAGACAAAGACTATGGAATACTGACACCAGAAGATAAGATCACTGTGGATGTCAATCCCTCAGGTCAGAATAAAAATATGTCTTCAATTACATTACTTCTCTAACCTTACATGTACAATGTACATGTATCATAAATCGCATCAATTGAAACATTGTATTTTCTGTGGTTTTATGCAGGTGTTGTCATGCTACGATTTACAGTGGCATCGGCCTTTCAAAAAGCATACCTTCACCAGTCCAGTCAAGTGAGCCTTTTTGGGGTGCCAGCAAATGATGCCCATTCAGCTCTACCCCAAAGACTCCAATGGTTATCCGGGTTTCCTCATTTTTCTAGATCTTTTGGTTATACTCAAACTAAAGTGTAGATAATTACCAGTATCATTTAGTGTATAATGTGTAGTTAAATAATTGACTTTATTGTTGTATGATGTGTACATATTATATGTATGAGAGAATGCTTGTTTGTTGAGAGGAGAGTTTTGTCTATTATTTTATAATCTACTTGATGATTATGTATAATGACACTTTTAACTCAAGATGCTCACAAGAAGCTATTTGATCCGGACGGCTGGTATTTTTTATCAGTTCAGTCAAACTTGGAAAACTTTTCGATAATGTACAAAACAAAGTTCTTTGTTCGTCTCGCATTCATTTTACGGCATGTTCTTTTTGAAAAAAGACTTGCATGACTTTCACTACTTTCACTTTTTAAATCGTTTGTGTGTGATAACATGTATGAAATATAAAATACCAAGATCACTTAAACACGGATGCACTCAAAGTCCTGATTTGATTTGATTAACTTTATCTGTATTAGACCTAGAACGTTGATGATAAACAAATGTGTACGTTATACATACACATGGTTTTTAGCTCAGGCAAAAAGTGCACACGGAGAGATTTTTACTGTAAATACAGAATTTCGAATATATAACGGTGGGTAATAATATTTACTAATAAGCTATTTTTAATTAGCTAGTAAAATAATAGTTGTCAAATTTAGAACCTTAGAACAAACTAATGTTTGGTTGCTACGTATTTTTAATGGAAGAAAATTAGCCTAGTCGGGTAAAATAATAGTGCATGGGAAACTGCTGATTTTTTCAACGCTGTGATTGACGTATTGTCATATAAATACATTTATATATTTTAGTATAGTGTTATTTACAAGTATATAATATTATATGTAGTGGGGAAAATGAAAAAGTTCTTTTATTTAGTACTTTAAGCTTTACTTTTTTGTGTGACACTTGAACAGCCCTGTAAATGCCATACGATATAAATACGATGCAAGTATGATGTAAGATGTAATAATAATATGGGAATATTATGATTGCTGTGTTAACATTTAACACGCCATTTATAAATCAAAGTCATCAAAAAAATTTAAAAAAACAGTACAAAGAAAAACGAATAAAAGTGGAGGAATAAATTCTCTGAAAGGATTTATTTTTGAACGAAATTTTGTAATTTTTTATAAAGTTTTTGGATTGAAAAAACCATATTCTATTATTGGAAATAAAAACAAAAAAACCAACATGCTTTTCCTATATTATGTTGTCCAAAATTTATTTGACATAGTTCCACAATTAATAATCGATAACAAAGATAAAGATAACCATTATTGCATAATATAATATATTGTATATTGAACTACGAGATTCCAGAGATTCCATACACAACCACCCAAACACTATATAAATATAGGGATATATCCTTCATATGAAAGAAATTTTTTTTGCAGCATATGTGTATCATAAACACTTTATGTATGCTTAAGATCACGATAAATTCATTGTTGTAGCATAAAAACGAAACAAATTAATAATTATACGGTTTTTGTAAAGCATAAATACAAATACAAGTTTTGATTTTTGACTTCAATCTTTGTTAGCTCTCTCTTTCTCTCATCATGATCATGTCTCGCGTGTGTTTGGCGTTAATATACATGAAAAACTTATTTTGTCTCCTTCATTTTTTCATTTTGTTCTTCTTCATTCTTTGATATTCTACGTATCTAAAAGATTTTGCTTCAATTTTTAACTGTATACTACATATTATACAACTCACCACGTAAAAACATTATGTCGCTTTTTATATTTTTCGTGGCTTGTAGCTTTCAGTCAAAGTCCTGAAAACTTGTCAAAGGACCCGCTTATTTAAAATAAAACTTATGGTAAACGTGAGATTCTTTCAATTTAATAAATCGTACATTTGTAAACATTTGAAGATTAAAAAATAATGATTTTAACTTATACGCTAAATTGTTATCCGTCACTATGTACTATGTATTTGTCATGAGGATTATATATTATACATTCACGATTCACGTTTACATACTCCAAAAGTAATTTTATCTCATTAGCTCACAGTCACTGAAAATTTAATGTACGTAGTACGTAATATACGTTATACATAGAATAAATATTATAGCTTATTTTTACTTCAAGCTTGGTTGTTTTTGCTCTCTTACTTTCAATCTATAATAATAAAACACTACATTGATTGCAAGTATAATAATATCTTCGTTTTTAGTTTCCATACTACTTTAATAATTACTGTAATTTATATTTATTGTTCTTTTTGTGTCTACTGTAGTCTTAAGAACTTAGCTTCATAACGTTCATTAAGTACTAAAAAATGAATGAGCTGTGAAAATAGCACAATAATTTTATTGAATATCATGCCTATATATTTTGTAAGTACACCTTTGTTGTCGTAAATAGAACACTAACGACGACTATGTTAAGTTACGTAGATTTATTTTTTTTAGGTCAAGGAAAATCCTACACTATAGGATCTTTTTACCTAAATCTAATATTGTTTTGTAATTACATACATATGTAATCACGCGAGGAAAAGAGAAATAATCGTTCAAGTTAGTTACAATATTTCATACTGTATACGGTACTATATTTGACCTGCATTGATGACACTGAAACGGTGATACTATGTACTTTACTTTTCATTATTATTATTTACATGGTATAATGTATCTACTATGTTGTACGTGGATTATGTTTTAATTATACATATTATCATGTCATGTTTTACATAATCTATTTTATTTGTAAATATTCTTTAAATTTTATATTATAATGTCTATAGGAATAGGAACGAATGTAATATGTATTTTGAATAGTGTATTATGAATATGTATGCATCATAAGTCATAAGTAGTTATACATGTAGAATATGTTGCATGATTTGGGGGCAAAGAGTAAACATGATATTATATTATAATACTAATAACTAATACACAGGGAGAGATTATTCGAATTTTTTCAGTAAAGTTTTAGATTTTTTTGTTCTTCCTATAGTCGGTTTTTGACGTTATATTTTAAAATGAATGCATCATCATGACCTTTCAGATGTAGACGTTCCTCCAGTCTATCATTGCTTGGTAGCATGCGAAATTTTCCATGAAGGCCTTAATCTAAGGACCTGCCGAGTTTTCCAGGATAGGGACTTGTTATTAGTAACTTCATGGTCGGGTATAATTGTGACAGCAGAATGGTGATTATTACGATGATTATCTAGGCCGAATTTAGGACGAAGACTTTTTGATGTCTTTAGACTTGAGATTAGTTTCCATATTTTCATGTTTTCCTTCCCATTAGTCGAATTGGTTTTCTCGTCAATCGTAATGTTTTTGACATTGGGAGTTTTGGGTGTCTCTACCACAACTGTATTTTCCATCTTGATCAGATGTGGCTCTTCTTTCCCTTCCTCACTTTCTTCCTGTAATTAGTAATATAGTAGTAGAATCACCACATGAAAATGAAATCAACAGCAGTTCACAATTACAAACGTATTTTGTATACATAATACATATTATTATGTGCAACACAAAAAACAATGGAGCCGTTTTTTTTACAAATTCGTCATGCATTATAATATGTTTGTTTCAAAGATTTTTCACTATACACACACGAAGCCAAGAAGAAAAATGTTATTCATTTTATCAATCTTTGACATATTAGTATTTTGTATTATGAAAAGGTAAATGAATAAGTCAAGGGCCATGCCAAAAGTTTAAAAAAGAGAATAGAATAAATAATTTGTAATGCGAAAAAGTACAGGCCAAGAGACTGGAATAAAAACAACAATCAGAGGTCAAAGGTCAGATAAGAGTAAAAATCATGACGCTCAAGTCTAATAAAAGTGAAAGTTTTGAATATGTAATATATTGTAATAAAATTGAAAGAAGTCGTGCCGATTGCAATAAGAAACTCATGAACATAAAATGAATGCGTGAAGAAAGTAAAAGTGAAAGTGCAAGTACAAACGTAAAAGTGAAAGACATGATAATTTGGCTTGTTTTGAAATTTTGTTTCAAATATCTCCTTGAAAAAATATCGTACTTTTATGTGAAAGGATTTAAATACGTAGGTATGCATGTATTTATGTACATCCTTTGAATTTTGGAGAAATTAAAAACTAGAGGGGACGAGAAATTAGGGAAGCAAGAATAAACTTATCTCGGATAAGGCTATAGGATTTGTGTTAAAAATTGAAATGCAAGATATAAAGAGTACAAGATCAATCTCGAACCTTCATAAATATGAGATTGATTACCTCATACTTCAATGGAGCTGTAGTCTAAGACATTTTAATATGTTAGCTAAATGTACCTTGTAAAAATTTTATTGTTTTAAGCATGGAAAAGCACAGGATTGAAGTGTTCATCACATGTCTACCAAACAACCATGTTATATGATATATTTAGTTAAGTAGCAGAAATCTAAACTACAAAAGTTTAACCAGCAATTTTTATCTTGTAGGTTTCATCTTAGTTTTATCGACCCGCATAGTATGTTGACGAGCCTTGGAGCATCTCATTTTTCTTCCCGCTTAGTATTTAGGATTAACACTCTGTGACTTTTTTTTATAGCATACTTTGAAGGTATGGGACTGCAAAATCATGTGTAATCATTTTCGTACTTACAGTAGGAATTTATCGTTAGACATTTCCCTTCATGTACCGTAAACTTGTCCCTAGGAAAAAGCTTTACATAACACTAAGGTTATCGCATCGATAACTACAACTACCTACATATTATAATAATGCTGAGAATTAGTAAAATTAGAGTAGGTATTAAAGTAGAGTAAGGCAAACGGATAAATGAATGGAAGAAGGTAAGTAATGAGCCGTATTACTGAGTAAAATAAATAAATAAACGGTATTACCAGCAGAGGTTGGACAACAAACGATAAGTTGACAAATGGATGAAAAAATATTTAATTGTGCATTAGTTCAGAACTCATAAATACCATTTTAGACAGTTTAATGTTGTATAATCAATAATACCGATTGAACGTAATACTTGTAGTTTATTGATGAAAACTACTATTGTTACCACAGCATAACTATAAAAATAGGGCATGACGCATAGTATGGCTCAATCGGATGAGAAATTAAATTTTATTTATGCATGTGGAATGTGGACTTTGGGTGTATTTCTAATCTCTAATCCGCTCTAACATGTGCCAGTACGCAGGCATAAATTGCTCTTCGTCGTGAGCGTTGAGTATACATAGTTTCATCCGCACTCCATAGAAAGTCACAAGGCTTCGTAAAAGGAGTCAACTACGAGGTGGACAAAGTATGAACCTTTTTAAACTGAAAGGTCAAACGTTTTACGGTTTGGAAAGACATCTAAACAAAACTTTATTTGTTTCTGGAAAATTATGTTGTAAGATACACACATGTTTAGAACTATGTACTGTAAATTGTAATCGCCAATTAGTTTTAAAAAAACCAATTGTTCCCCGAATCTTCGACTCCTTGTACGAAAAGTTACAACCTTGATACGAGTGTTGATACCAAATTTGGAGGACCCTTCGTAAACGAAAGAAAAAAACTTGTACTAATTTGTTTACGGACTATAACACATGTGTTGCGTACGCATGGAAGTTAATAATAATAATAGAGAAAGAGGAAATAAGAAAAAAAAACAAAATGATAAAAACCAATTACATTATATCACACGTAAAGAGTTAATAAGTGGCGCATTTTCTTTAGTTACTAGTGATTTCAGTAAATACTCTTATTATTTCAGGATTTGCTTCCACTTCATAAACACAAAATATTTTTTTCTCGTCTTCATTTTCTCAACTTTTATCCGTATTTTTCATCCTATCGACTAGCGTTTCGTTTAATTCTACATTCTGTAAAACTTTATATAACATCGTTGAATAGTTTTCGTTGTTAATATTATTTTCTTTCCTTACGCTAGTATTATTTCTTACAACTTCTTTCTTCTTCGATATGTTTTCAAGGTATAAATGAAACAGTGTACTTTGTACATACTACACACAGTTTTCGTACATGGAATATTGTAATAAACAGTCACCAAAAGAAAAAAAGAAAAGATAAGAATGCTTATAATTATTATAATATTGAACATGGTAGAAAACTTTCTATTAACGCAAATCTGACTTTAAACTTTTGGGAGAAAAATTCATATTTTACAAAATCATAGATATTTCAGGGCATCTAATTCCACACATGTATCCCCTAAAAGTGCCTAGTCAGATTTGTGCTTTGTAGAACCTGACAAATATTGTGCGCTTTAGTATTATTTCATTGTCATTCGTGCATTTTTTTTTGCTAAACATTGAAACATGGACTTTTAGCCTTTTACAGTTTGTATGCGTATGTATACGTAATTTAAACGGGCCCATTGTGGATTTTATACCTTTTTCCACCGGGGTTGCTGCTGGCTTGTTATGCTTGTTGTTGAGATGAGTTCCCTGTTCAATAATATCATATTATTTTTACTATTATTAATGGCTCATTAATTAAACGGTGATACATTCGCCGAGTTAATTTGTAAATGAGAGCATACACATTAATCATAATTCTTTTGTCAACAAAAAAATAGTTGTAATCAATAGATTATTAGTTGTTTAACGACCATGTTATAGATACTGAATACTAAAATATTATAGTTTTTTTGGGAAAAACGTGACAAAATACCAGCCTAACATGTTATGTTATATTATAATATAATACATTTCACTGTACTACATGCTATACTTCTTCTCTGCTAAGACTATAGTGTATACAAATATTGCAAATCGTAAATTAAAATCATACATGCTTTTATATAGTAACTTATTATACTCAAAAGATCTTGCGAACAAAACAAACAAAAAACAATGCGGTAAATAAAATATGTTAAACTACGAGTGAAAGAACTTCAAATAAAAATGAGGTAATACTAAATATTAAAAACAATTTAGATTTGACATTTAAAACTGACTACTATCGAAATAGCAACTTTTTTTCGATACAAAAAACAATATGTATGTGATTACTCAAAAATTATGTATTGTACCGGTAGCCCAGCTTTATCGATCATTAAGGCCAGGTCACCTGGTCGTAATAATGGATTAGTGTGCAGGTATAGCTAGGTTTAGTGTACAGTATCATATGTATCATAAAGTATAATGTTATAAAATAAGAATAGAAAACACAAAAAGTTGACTAATGATAATACACTATGCTATAAATACGATAATCTACGTCTATGTAGGTACATGAAGAGACACATCATAAGAGAATAAAATAATAATAATGATTATATATTATTATTAAATATAAAAATATATAGATAATAATAATAATAGTATAATATTTTATAAAATGAAATATTTTTAATTTTCATGCCGTTTTAAACTGACGCTGGCAGTACTCGCACATTTCCTTATATGAAATGTATGGTACGAAGATTTGGCCTCTAACCTGTGGTCTGTGATTCGTGACGTCTGAATTCCAAAAGTCACACGTCGATCTCGACCATTATTGACCTCTGTCTCCGTGCTGACCTCCTCTTCTCCCGTCGATGAGTTCTCTTTACTTGAACAGTCTCGGCTCATCGCTCTCTCACGAAGACTAATCATGGACGAGACAGACTTGGAACGACTTATTGGGGCGTGCATGACTGGATGAGATGAGCCACCCGGTGCAGACACTTCAGTTATAAGATTTATAGTTTAGTCAAAGAACATAATACTCTTAAGTCAAAGGAAATGACAATCGCGATAACGAGTAACGATAACACTGCGATGACAAGTATCAAGTATATATAGACTTCAATACTGTCAAATTATCATTATAGCATTTTAATGTAACAGAAGAAAAATTACATTCCAAGCCAACAATAAGAAGAAAGAAGAAACGTTTTAACGTTTAGCAATGTTTTATAAAAAAAATGTTCCTTGGATTCTTTTCAACGCGAGAGTTTTCAGTGGAACAATTAATTGATTAATTGTTAATATTTAATTTTTGCTCTTGTTGACAAAACACAGAAACAGGCAAACACAACACCTACTACCCTACCCCTTCAAACAATATAATATTATTACATGTTTTGAGCCATAGACCACCGCACACCTAATATATCAACTCGTCTGAAGCCTCACTATTTACATCAACGGAGTAAGTAACTGGTTTAAAAGTTATTTAGATACAACACTCATGCGAAATACGTAAATATGTGTAGAATGTAGTAAGCGTACACAGAAAAAGCGATCAGAGAAAAATAATTTCTTATTACATATTATGTACAAGGACAAAAACAAATTCAACTTGAAAAAGAAAATAGTCCCAGAGTTCTCCATTATGTATAATATGGTATAATATACACATACTATAAGATAAGACACAGTAACTAAGTACTATACAATTACGACAAAAAATAATTATGATGAGCTACAAGACAAACCATAAGTGTAGGACAAGACATTTTCTGATCATAAACAAGAGCAGTAAATTACCTGCAGTGACATCCTGTACAGTAGGATCAACTGAAGAGGATTTTGAATGAAAAGTAGATGAACAATTGGAAGCATGTGTAATTGACATTTTTCGTGAATTCCCTTCCACTCCCGTCTCCTCATTATGCATGGGAAGGATTCGAAAAGGACTTTCATTGGCAGGATACATCACGTAGGGCAAAGAAGTCGCAATGAGCTTACTCACTTTCAGATAGACACAGGGGGGAAAATAGAGAGAAAGAAATAGAGACATAGAGAAACACAAGCCATGAAAAAGTCTTCCCAACAACTACACTAAGATAAAACCTTTTGTTCCCGAAACAAAATAAGTCAAATATAGTCCCTTAATCACCTCACCAGTTTATCAGTGATGTGAACACGAGTATTAAATCTTACAAAAAAGCATGATACATTAAATATTTACACACATAATATGTTTTTGCATGTACTTTGATTTCCCGTACGTACAATGTGCAAAGTACCAAGGCTCAAAGCTGAATACTGATTACACAATAATGGGGGCTTAACACATTTGGTACACAATGTGGGCATGGTGCATTGATTTTTGTACATCTTTACTACGTATTTCGATGTACCAGAAATACTCTACTTACAGCAGTAAGATGCACACATTTGAATTATTTTAGCTCTACAACAATGCTTATAATTATAATAGTTATCTATAAAATAACTTCTAAAGGCTTAGCTATCCCTTATAGTCCCACATTGAACAAGCGTTTCATTTTTACCGATACCCTTTCTTTCATAATATTTTTGTACTTTATCCGCACCCAGATCTCAGATTTTGAGGAATTTTCTGGATAATAAATAAATGCATAGTTTCTACCTACTTTATTCTTGAGAGCCTCAAGTTAGAACTAATATTACTAGGTCAAAAATTGTGTAAAGATTTGTCTCAACAATAGGAAAAAAGACTCGATTCATGTACAAACAAAAAATCCAATAACATTTCAAATTGATACAAACAAAACTGTTTTACAAGACTCCGTTAATAACCAATTGATCAGGGAATTTAATTTTAATACATTGTCAATACAAGGCAAAGGAATGAAAGTTCAAAAACAGGGACAAACTTCAAAATGTTAACGTTTCTATCTGTGAGAGCACGAGTAACTGAATCAAAATGCGCTAGGGACAATAAACATACTCGATATTTCGGGATATAAATCGGATAAAATAAAATGACTTATAATGACTGGGTGAGGAAATCATACTTCAAAACAGGTCGTTCTTACACACATACACACAATTATTCTGCATATACATATAAACTACAGACAAAATAATTCGTAGACACTAGAATGATTGTAGAATGATAATACATGGAAACAATTATCTGAGATATTAAATGTGAGCTGCATAGGATACGCCGAATTGTAGCTTGGAAAATTATTTAATTATCCTATGCATCGTGTATTATTCATGAGGAGGAATATCATATCATAGATCAAAACTTATTTACCTGCGCTGGGTGCATATATCGAGGATGCTCCATCATCATCTATATCATCCTGACTGTTACTTATCACAGAACCTGGGCCTAAATCAACAACAACAATTCATAGAAATTACTAGTGTGTTTGTTTTTCTATTGGATTATAGATTTTAGTTAAAGTTTAAAATTGTGAAGCTACAAAAGCAATAAATCATTATTACAGCTTACCATTATATGTAGAGCCTCTACCAATGCCTAAAAAAGAAAAAGACAACAAACAATTTCATTATAGGTCAATTGAATAAACTTTTAAAATTTGAACACTTGTAATACATAAAGTGTTTACCTCGAAGAATTGTCTCTAAATAGGGGAGCCCTGGATTATTCATAATTGGGCAGTTTACTAAAGCTTCGATCTGTTTCCATCGATGCATTCGTTCTTGTAGTTCGTGTGTAATTTCAGTCAATGACGTTCTATTCAAAAAATAAATAAATTGAAGTAAACAAGAATACACCAATTACTAGTCAGTATTATTTTCCAGCGTTCAGCAAATCATTTGCACCGTCGAACAAAGCCTTCTAACGGTTCTTAAAACACACGTGTTTAGATTTACATGGATGGCAGAGCATTATTGAATTTAAGCTTTGCATATTTTATTTGCAATGGTGTAAAACTTGACCTAGCCTTGAAATGAAATCAAGGCAAAATCAAATATACAATTGTACACTATATCTCCCATGCGTATTTGGCATGCGATAGATACACAATTTATCTAATTAAGAATGTGCGTATTGCGCATAAAGGGAAAAGATTATAGAGCACGAGATTTCACTTGCCCTTG
This sequence comes from Sminthurinus bimaculatus, assembly GCA_034698285.1. Lineage (NCBI taxonomy): Eukaryota > Metazoa > Arthropoda > Collembola > Symphypleona > Katiannidae > Sminthurinus > Sminthurinus bimaculatus. Next base: position 12,925 of record JAQIVE010000911.1, on the reverse strand, counting down.
TCGTACAAGTACTAAAAAAGTACGCACTAAAAATAGCATAATTTATATAATGATTGGACAAAAACAAAACTGACTTGGTAATTAATTTAACACTGTGCAAGACTTGTTCATTTAAGCACGAACCTAAAGCAAAGTGTCATCATCATAATATCTCCTATACGTGTATTAACACTGTGTTAGGGAATTTGATGACAGCAATTTGCTCGACTATCTGTCATGTGCATGTATAATATACACGGAGCGTAAAGTAATCGAACGTGAGGAAATTTGTAAACAGGAAGTGTCAATTATAACTTTTGTATTGTATGCAAATTAGATGGTAGACAGAAACTGATAAATGAAATAACTGGAGAACAGAGTATAATGGTAATACTACTGGTGATACTCATAAAGAACAATATATCTTTGTTTGTACGTACCTTGCTTCTAAAATGGCTTTGTCGACGTCGTCAATAGATCGACCGTGTGTAGACACAAAAGCCCCCATTAAGCTTGAACGCTTCTTTTTTAATTTGTCACACTATAATGTTATAAAACAAATCAAGTTTCAATAAGAAAAATAACTATTTCCATGTGTAATATAAACAACATTTAATGACTTGTAGCATTTAGTTTAAAGCATATTAAATATGTAAATATGTTGTAGATTTTAGGTAAGTAAATCTAGGGAAATCACAAATTCATTAAGATCTTACAGCTTCCTTTGCCTGCTTGAGCTGCTTTTCAGCTCCTTGCTTCTTGCGGTTGTATGATTTGAGTTCTAGTTCATACGTTAACTGAAGCCAATGTTGTAGTTGAGGAGGAGGCATCCAACACTAAACATGAAACCAAATTTGTCGCTTTTTAGTAACTGTACGTCATAAAGTATTGAGAATACAAAAACGATATGAAAATTAAAAAGAAACATTAATTCTCATTTGTTAACTTACTTTGTCCTGCAATTCCACCTCGGCCCGTTGTAGCTCATTTCTTAAAACCTATAAATGAAGCAGGTTTTATTAAATGGAGAAATATGAAATAAAAAGTTATTAATAACGAATAAAGGTTAAAGTTCTATGAAAATATCCAGTCATTCCAATAAAGAATTTAAATTACAAAAATCTGGTCTTCCAACTCTTCGCAACAATTTGGAGACATTTTCAAACGAATGTAATGGGGGACTAAATGAATTAAAGACTACGTCAAATTGAAAACTAACAAAAATTTCACACGTTTCACAAATCAATAATCCACTTATTTAAGTTCTTTTGGCCGCATTTTCTGGACGGTACGTTGGTTACGTAGATATGTAAGTTTTATTAACTACTGAAAAAGTCTCTCAGTTATTCTCAGTGAATTTTGAAAAATAAGTAAAATCTAAACATTGTCAATTTTACAGAACAAACACAGTGTCTTTCTCTACTCTCGTTCTTGTTAGTCGAGCTGAGAATAGAAAACAATAACTGAACCATCTTTGAAATTTCCTCTTACTTATAGCATTTTCTTCCTCGAGCGCATAAATATTCTTTACATGATTCCGACAGTTCTCTGAGACTTGAACTTCCTACGTGCTTTCAATATTTTCCACTACTTAATAGCCCTAAAATTTAAACTCATCAATGCTCTGGCAATGACATTACTTACATTGAAGCAAATAACTTTAGAGATGTTGGGATTTTTATCAGAATATACATACTACGTTACATATAATGTCGTCTCTGATCACCGATCATGAGTTAAAGTAATTAAAACTAGTTGTATAATAATAATAATAATCACAATGTCCACACATACACCTTATGTATTATTCATATAGTTTCATTAATTAAACATGCTCATGCTATGCGCATTATCTAATGTTTTGGTAAAATTATTTTGGTGTTGACTTCTACCATATGTACCAAGATTACGATATCTACAAGCAATAGTTGTTATTGTTATGGACTCTGTAAAATTAAAAATCATGAAAATTCATGAAGAAATTTACCTCTACTTCTCCTTTGAGTCTAGTTATCTCTTCTGAGCACGGAATAGAGTCGTCCAGCGACTTTCTTAGAAATCCTGCTTCCTCTTCAGCCTTCTCTAACTTATCATGACGAGCTTTCTCTAATTCTTTCTGCAAAGAAAATCAATACATTTTGCGTTATAAAATAATTTGATGTTCAGTCCAGTCCGTTTTTAAGGAATCGGTAAGCAAAGGGAGTAAACCACTATTTAATTTACTAAAAGTATATAATATAAAGTACTTACCTGCAAATCTATTAGGCACTGTTCAGCCTTGGCTAAAAAAGAAAAAAATAAGTTCATTAAATCAAAGTGTATGTACTGTTTGCAAGATGAAATGTAAGTAGTAAGTGCTAAGTACATAGTACATACATAACATAGTATATACAAATCAAGATGTTAACATATTTATAAGCGTACCTAAACTTTCCATATCCTTTATCATTTTGTTTAAATCCCTCTGCGATAATTTATAACGACTATATACAAACCTAGAAATAAAACAACAAAGTTTCCAAATGTTACATTCACAATACACATATATACCTGTCTTCATTTCGTATTCAATTTAGAATTGAGTACATTTTTTGAAGAATTATTGTTTGTAATAAATAATTACTATAGTACAAAATTTGAAATTTCTTACCAACAAACAGTTAACGCCAACACGAGTAGCGTTGTTAAAATAGAGTCTTTCGTACGGTTTCCGTAATCTGTCCAAAAAAAAATTATTTAAAAACTATTCATGTCATACGTACTGAGAAACACCATCAACATTACGGTATACCATGATAATAATTAAATTCTACCTGTGTAACCAAACAGTACAACATCTTGAGCTTTTAAAGCCAGTTTTTGCTTTGCTATCGGATCCTTAATTCCTACCATAGAACTTAGTACTTGGTATTGATTTATGGCCAACCTGTAGTTAAACAATGATTGATTATCAAATGAAAAAATAAAAATACATTTTTTAAGTTTGTACGATCACTGAGAATTTTTTATTACTATTTACCTTGGAAGAAATGTTCCGTTAATATTCCTTTGAATAAACACAGATTCGTACTGCGGCAGACCAACAGAATTCCTTAACCAATCAATAGTTTGACCTGGGCACACATGATATAAATATATAAACAAAAAACATAATTTACTTGTAATTGTGTATAGCAATAGTAACTTGAATGAACGCTCATAGAGTTTACGGACAGTGGTATATAATATATTTATTATATTGCACATATTATTGTAAAGCAGGCAGAAAAATTTGTGATAATGCTCACCTGTTGTCCAATTATGAACTTCACTTGAGATCCAAAATTGCCATAACTCCCTTACACTAATGTGGTTGTCGTCATTTTTATGAAATAACCTTTGCCTTTTCTCGTAATCTCCTTCATAGGCAAGTTCTTCGCGAAGAAACTGAAAAAAGTAAGAAATAAACTCTATAACACAGCCGTAAAAGCAAACACAAGTATGTACAATGTACATACTACATACATGTACACTCTGTTGTATTGGTATAGGTGTCGACTCGACTCGTAGGTTACTTGTTGAGAAAAGCGAAGAAATGTGTTACAACAACACAAAATTCATAATGATAGTGCCTATAATATACCTACATAAATACAACGTGCTTTCGTGCACATTTATAAACAATGGATAAACATGGTGAGTACAAAATACATCATGCATGAATACATACGACAGTGTCTTATGTTGTATTGTATGTACTTTCCACTACAATGCGAAAAAAATCAATAGTAGACGTAAACAGTAAAACTCATACAAAATCGAAATAACTATCTGTAATACATTGTAATACATCTTTCTCCTCCGTTGCCACATTCTGAGAATATAATAATAATATACTTATATGACCAATATGTGTATTGTATACAAACAACTGCTCGCGAATTCTCTAAAACTATGTGCCAGTGCTGGTGCTATTACATACTCAATGTTTATATTTCACTGCAGAGTCCCCGGCAAAGTCACGAATACGAAGAAACACGAAGATTGCATATATATATCTATATATATATGTTTATAATCTCATGTACTGCCTTTCACATCACAAAAAAATAATTGTACAATCTAGCACTGTATTAATAAAACTACATGCTCATTAAGAGATTTGAACTTAGCAACTGCTACGCTTTACAATTAGAGAACATCAAAGAGCGGGCAAAGCTACAACATAAGTGTATACAAGACTGTAATAAGAAAACTGTTGCCATTTGACCCACACCGTATATGCCTTTATGTGTTTAATATTTACGTTTTCGGAACTTGATACCGCTGTGCTATTCGTAGTTTAACTGCATGTACAATACTTACACAATAATAAATACATGGATTATGTACCTCTACAACCCTATATAAAGAATGGCCGATAACACATAGACCTAGAAATGCTATTATCTGCTAATAATAAAAATACTGTACAAAATACATGATACGAGCAGCAGTAAGCCATAAGTTTCTCATAAAATTATTTTATACTCTCCGGATGACAAAAATAAAAATCACAAGAATTAATTTGAATTCGCTTGATGAGATATCAATATTCATAATTTATTGCATACACGACGAAGCGTCGTGTTTTTTAACACACTCCTTCTATACTATACTCCGCCTTCCTGTTTGCATAAGCAACTAACTAATTATGCAAACTCATTATGGGTAAAAGTAACTCTATATTTCTGAAAAACATGTTGTACATATTACATATATGTACGTACTACACAAAGGTAATCAGACTACTGTTTTTTAATGATTTCGAATGATATCCGCATTTTACGTCATTTAATTGCTTACAAAGGAAGCAAATCGTGTCACGTAAATATTGATTCAGCATCAAATAATATTGATCTATAATCTAATATATTATACCGATTCGGATTATATTCATTATTCTCCTACACATTATACCTGTGTTAAAAGAAAAATCTCTCTCTCTCTCTCTCTCTCTCTCTACAATGACTGCACAGAGAAAGTTCTGTGTACCCAACTTTCACTCAATAAACAGAGGAAAATAAGTATGCCTCGTGGAACAGAATGCCTATATACCTACATACATTTGTATTGTGCATTACAGCTCACATTTTTTAACATTCGTAGTTAGGTAAGCGATATCATGAATAATATTTTGATCCATAATATGACCCAAAAGAGATAAATAGTCTTTAATACACGGAATTACTTGGATTTAGATCCATAATATTATAACGACGTAGATACAACATTTCAATAGTAAGACAAACAAAAACAAATGTGCCAACGTTTAAATATTGCCAGTCTGACACGACACGACAGAGCACAGTATAAAATAAATGTGCTTCTACATATTAAAGATCTGGCAACTTTAAAATGACAAGTAAAAGTTTGACACCTGTTGGAAAATGTCTACTAGTCTTGGGTTTAAGTATAATCTTACTTCATGCTACCATCCTCTATAACATATACGTACATATATGTATTTTTATATTTACACACACTGTTTACAGTGCGCTAGTACGCAACATGAAATATAAAAGACATAAGGAAAATAAACAAACAAAATGCTGCATTTGTCTGCAACGTTCAGTGGAAATGCCACTGAAACTTTACGCGAAAACCTATGGTGTGGCTTGTGCATAAACTACTTCATTACATTATGATTATCATTAGAAATTAAAAGTAAGGAAGAAGCATTAAATAATAATATTGCATTTTATATGTGTAACGTTATTATGTAGACTATACATACTTAAAGAGATGAGTCATATGATACCTAAATCGATCAAACTACGTATTATTGAAATACCAGCATGGAAAACACTATAGTTGTTTAGATGTACTTACAACATACATGAATTGTTAAGCTTTTCTTAATATTATTATGTTAAAGCACAATGTAATAATAACATGAACATAATAAATGCTATTTGATAGGGGTGTTTTTGTACTGTTCCTTGTCACCAGGCATTCGTATATTATGATGGAATATTATACCTCTACTTATGCATTGGGTATTATCCTGATATGCACAAACAAGCACATTATATAAGACACAACAGAAGAAGTGTCATCACGACTACATATATCTACAAATACATATATACATATATCTCTGTACAGTAGGTATAACATTGAATATTATTATGTGCAATGTACATATAACTAAACTATATATTATACGTTATATCGGTACGTTATGTAGCTACAAACAGTAGTCAACCTCCTATTTTAACATACTGGCTGTATATGACAAAAAAGTTGGCATTCCCCTTTCTTTCAACTTCAAGTATGCAACAAGCATTATCACTTGGTCGAGCTATGGCAATTGTTTTTATAGCGCAAGGTCATTGTTATTGGCGGTTTTAATAATCTAGACAGTTTGTTATACGATAATATAAAGCTGCAACCTTTCTGAAATATGCTTCGGATAGCTCGTCAAGCCCTTAATTTTGCAATTACACGTACAAAGGTCGTGTTTACAAAATATGTACTGCATGGCAAAAAGCCTGAAAGGTTATATGTACTTAGCCGGAATGAAAAGGACTCTCAACAATCAATTGACTTAAAATAAATGATAGAAGAAAAGAAATGGCTAAAAGTATTGAAAAGTTAAATGCAATCTATAGGTACTTATTTTTAAACTACAACTAAATTATCATCAAAATTGAATTTATATAAGTCCAATGTCGGATGACTAAATGCATCTTTAATCCATAAAAATATATCTGCAGCCTATAGACGTCGACCCAATATTTTACTTTGGAAACCTTGATGCAAGTTATAAGTATGATAATATATATAGTATGCACAATAAAGTTTGCGATAAAATTATAACAGTTGAAGCATGCATGCATAAATTTAATCTTGCATGGATGAAAATCTCATTAGTTATTTACTTTGTTTGATCAAATTAACTTTTGGATAGAAAAAACGTTACTACCCTGTGTACTGTGTACATTGTATTGCTTTAGGGTCTGAGAAACGGGTAACATTTTATGTTCCTAGATTATTACATTAGACTGTGATTTTGTATCTATTTGACAAACGAAAAGATAGAATGTAAAATTCTCATTATTTTGTACAAAGTACAAAGAGGGACAGAGAGAGAGAGAGAGAGATTAAAATATTTGTCGAAAAAAGATATCTAGGCTCCTTCAAGCAATATACTAATAATAGTAAACATAGGATCAGGTATACTACAAACTACGACGGTGATGCTGTGTACGACAGACAATTTTTGCTAGCGTTAAAATATTTTTTTACAACTAGATACTCCGAGGTTAGTAATTCGGGGACGTATAGTAGGAATACAATATGGTATTCATTATAAAAAATACATTGAGGTATAAAACGGCAGGATCTCTTTCGAGAGACCGGCGAAAAAAAAAAGAAAAAAGGAAGAAAGATAGATCACGATGCTTGTCTTAAATAAAGAATGCTATTGGCAACCATCCAACATACTTAATAATGTGTCTCCTACTCACTTGAAGGATGAAATAGCCGTAGACTTTGTGCTTATACATACTTATAATAATAATAAAAGTTCAACGTACAAAAATCTACAAGAAAAAGTACAATAAAAATCACAAAATCTTACTTCGTCACTCTCGTCGACATCAATAGCACCGTTCTGACTATTTACGGGAAAAGACAAAAAAAAATGAAAGCATATATTTCATTAAACACGTTTAAATACACATAAATTCTAAGATAATGGCTGCTAACAAGAAACATCAAAAGGTGTCAAATGTAAAACATGCACTTTTCAAGATTTAATGTGTGTACCAAAAAGTATATAATACTATTTAGAATTAAATGTAGCTTTACGTACTCATCGTCGATTTGTCGATGAAGCTGACGGATGGCATCCAACTCCAACAGCTGATGCTCGTTAAACGAAGAACACCAACTTTCATTACAACCTGTTTCTGTAAATTAAAACAAACAAAAATTTAAGAGCAACGAATAAAGAATAAATAACTTTATGGCTTAACTAATAAAAATCTGTACGATGTAGAATACATATCCATGGCTTCAAAGTTTGCTGACCAAACCCGAATATAATAATTTACGTAATATGCTGTGTACATAATCACAAAAAAAAAGAATCTTACCTTTACCTCTTAAATTATTACTGTTGCTACTACTAGTAGTTGTACTGGCAAGACTTTCATCAACATTTCGAACATGATGATGATGCGAAGATGATGAAGAAGAAGACGAAGAAAGAGGAATATTATTACTATTACTACTACTACTAATTCGGTCACCTTCGACTACAGGACGATGACCATTGTAATTATTATTTAATTTCATATGATGAACACCATCGTCCCAGGAGGAGCTCACAGTCTCAATTAATAGAAGTAATGAAACGCAGGAATACAACAAACGAAGAACCGGCCTTCTGTTTGTCAGACTTATCCACACCATTGCTCACCTATATAAAATATAAAACCAAAAAAAAAATTAAATAAGAATTTGCAAAACATGATGATAATAATAACTTCAAGCTTAATAATAATGACTACAGAATAGACACGAATTATTCAACTAATCAACACAATTATTAAGCTTCGTCAAATCGTAAACAGTATTCCAAATAATCAATCTTACGAATATATTTTTTTACATATTTATTTTTACAAACACTTTGTTATAAAATGCTGTAAGCTGTAAACTATAATCTAGATTACTTTTTCTATACTGTCTATTATCTATCACATGACTGAAATCAATTTGACATATACACACACACATTCAAGGACGACACAATTATGTCAATTTACTAATGTACTTGGTATAAAATCTGTATATTATACTGATTTAAATTAGTAAAATCTATTGTCAGTTGTCAGCGATATTTATTTTGTGGTTTATAAGACATCAATATGTGTAAGTTGGCACTTATGATCTTTGATGGTATAATTAAGTATGTTTTAATTTTTTAATTGAAAGATTGTTGAAAATAATAAAATAGCTTTACTTACACAAAGTAATGTATTAAGCGGCCACATAAAGTTACATAACTGTAAATAAATATGATAAGATTTTATACCTGTTTTGAGAACGTTAATCCAGTTACACAGAAAACTACACTTTGAATCATTCTAATGAAATTCTTGATTATGAGAATACATGACGAATTAAAATAACAACTCGTGTTTCTTTTTGCACCATGCAACAGCCAGACACTATTTTTTCGATAAAATTATTTAAAAAGATTAACACAGAGTTAAAGAGTTAAACGGATTTGTAAATTAATGTATTCCTGCGAACCGATTACAATTTCATAGAATCAGTCTCTGTGATCTGTCTTGGGCTCGAGTGAGTTTTCAATGCTATTACAAATTACAATGCAATGACTATGTACGAGCTACATACACGGCCTCATGAGGCGAATCAGGGAATATTTAGCCCATATTTACCAAGAAAAATGACGACTTGGGGCTGCGGGCTAATATCCGCATTTTTAGTTGTTGTTGTTTTAGTTTTTACTAGTTTTTTTTAGTTTTTAGGAAAACTAACTCTCATTGTCTGGTGTTGTTTTAATAATTTAAATCATTGATTATTTGTGCTCTTGAAAAAGTATTAATACAGAAATATGATATAAGTTAAAGACTCTAGTAAGTAAGTATTCACCATAATCAAAGTTGACTACTTTATTTTAACTTTGCTTTTCGTTCTAGGTCCTATGGTCCTAGGCAATCGGCAAGAGTGATTTTACATGTTCAAGTGAGATTAATGAAAAAGGTGGGTAGATGGGTAGATTAACAATAAGGATTTTATAGATGTATCATTAAACATAAGCTGACTTCCGCAGAAATATGCTGTTTTCCACGTTTATGTAAGTATGTAATGTAAGTATGTAGTTTGTTGTTACACAAATGATCGAATTATGAGAGATGAGGAAGCATCTAAGCAAGTTACTTATACTTTCGTAATTAGACCTGTATCAATACGGATGCATTTAATATTTAGTATTTATGTATATTTCGGAGACCACATAATACACCATACACCGTGAAAGTAGGAAAGCGGCCCTTAAATTATATTTTAATATGCAATATGCCTATATTATATTAAATGAAAATATCCCATGGTGCATGGTTTTGAATTTTTGAATATACAGAGAAATCCGAGTACATCTTTCAGAATAAGAGATATCGAATCTTGATTTAAAATTTCTCAAGTTATCCTCAACATCCGAGGCACCATAATATTCGAGCGTGCAGAATTTTATATTTGATGTATGTATATAGTATACAGAAAGTGCAAAAATATGAGTAGTAAATAATGTTGTTTTGTTTGCCTTCTTTACACAGGAAAAAAACGCTGAGATCATGAATTTAAAAATGTTTCCTCATCAGACCTACCTGGAACACATTGATACCGATGATGAAACTGCATACGACTTGGTTGATGATTCAGAAATTATCAACAATTATGAACGACTGAAAGAAGATCTAGCTGCAACCGTAGTCATCCAAGAAACATTAGCCGATTGAGAATTGATTAACCAAGGACTATCTGCAATGCAAAATGATAATTATAATGATGAAATTATACATTCCTTCCGTATTCGATGCCTTGAATTCTTTATCCTGGGACTTTCGATGCTACTCTTATTCAAAGTCGGGTCGTATTGTTACTCCACGTGACTGAAAACGCGGACAGAAATCATTGTATGTAAGTAATACAACAACTATGTTTTTCATCAAATTTCAAACACATTTTAGTCGATCCAAACCATTTCGAACTACTTAGGCGATTAACACGAAGTTAAAGTGGCTGTATATTATAATGATTTTCGAAGCAAAATTTGAGCTTTATGTAAATGGCATATGCTCGATGACATTACTTTTTTGAAAAGAATATTATGTGCTCATTTTTGATCGGATAAATCTAGTCACTTCAATTTACCATCAATAAAATAGCATGTATCGAAAGTTTAACCAGTCAATTTAAATTTAGAAGCACGTATAGAATGATGTTCTTGATGACAAAAATGTTTAAATTTAAAGTTTGCATGCTAGGCTTGTAACTGTTTTATACCGAAACGTTGAGGTCATCTGTATTATCTAAGAGTGTACTACATTTAATTGTTTATAGTGTAGATTACAAAACAGATTACAGATAGTATTTACTTGAGAATATAATCAGTATTACAATTGGATTCGTAGTATAAAGACAAACGTTACAAAGCATCTTTTCAGTGAGCAGTAAGACAAAGTTGGCGTTGTGATTCTTGATATTCAGATGGCAGCCACGATCTTAGAAAACTTAGAAAAACTTATATTTATATATATCAAGACACGAGATTCGAGATATCCATGTACATAAATCTTGATGTCTATGAATACCTATTCTACCACACAAGTCTTAACGGTTGCATTGCGAAAATAGGAAATATCAATGACGTTGAATGCATGTGAAAATCAAACCAATTAGTATTTTTGGTGACCACAAACAAAATACGCTATTATAAATCGTATTCAACGTGGATGTGGCCCTTTAGGATCCCTAAAAATAGGCCAGTAGGCCCCCGTTCGAAGGGATCCAATGATGTCTTAAAACCGTCCAAAAATTTACGGACGCTTCAGTGATTTTAACAGCTTCTTGGTGAAATGGGGAAAACGTTTTTGAAAAAAATTGATGCTGTGGAATAAAAATAGCACGCCAAGCAAATGCAAAACAGTAGAAAAAGCAGGGATTGTAAAAAATTTTTATTGCCTTGGTTTGACATTATAGGGCCTATTATAGTTTTACATCACCAGTACAGGAACTTGAAAAAGTCATTTTGACCTAGGCTAACCCTTTTGAGGGTTATTCAAAGCTCAAAGTTATTCCCAATTTCTTACTACCACCCGTTATTTCTTGTCCACTGTATATATCGTGGTTGCTTCTTGATATTTCATGATACAAGTTAATGAATCAACAGAGGTGGCAGATGACTGTTGGTAATTATATGAGAGCCTGTCGGCCACTTTGATATTTGATAAAAGTACTTTGAGCGCCTACTTTTTACTCTTTCCCGGTTCATGACTCTAAGACTACTCTACCTACTCCCTCCCTCCTCACCAGCTAACAAATGTGCACCATTCACGGAATAAATCGGACACTTTGACGCCTTTTTCACTTTATACACATATTTATAATGTAAGACAATCCAGACAGGGCTCACCGGTATACATAATAGATAGACAATACACAACTACTGCTGTGATTGTTTTGAGCTTATAGCTTATACTATGAAAAAGAAGCATATTGTAACAAATATGTAATAATACGGAATAAAATACAGGCCAATGCCAGGCATCATTACATTTTAGGAGCAACAATGAAAGAATTGATGTGATATAAAAAATAATAAACTAAAAATCGTGGACAACAATTGTTGTAAAATATTCTTAGTATAGAGTACAGAGAAGGACGCAATACTATAATAATATTATAATTCAGTGATCTTCCGGATACGAGAAGTTCTGGTGTGGCTATCGACAAACTTCGTCCAGGCTAGACACTAAAAATATTTGTCTTTGAATCCCCATCTGAAGTTTTAGAGGCTTCAAGACAAATGTCAAAAGTTTTTACTCGTAAGTATTTACATTTTCTCCAGAATACAAGGCATTTTATTTTATGCAGGATCTCATTGCCCTTTTGGGGATGGAATATTGCGTTATAATATCTTCGCTTTTGCCTTTGGAGTCAAAGTATGTTTATCCTCCTTTTATTATCATTATCATGTATTTTCTACAGTCTCATTGTTTAAAAAACTGTAGAACACAGTATTGTAATACATGAAGTTTACAAGAATTGGGGCCCGATCCTATAGGATCGGGGGCTAGATTTAATAATAGTTAACTTTTGTGATCAACCATTTTATGGGTTAACACTGACACGTTTTGTTCTAATTTTTGATTTAATGTTGTGTTCAGTG
>JAQIVE010000910.1:0-29751 GCA_034698285.1 Sminthurinus bimaculatus | reverse complement strand
CTTCTGTACGGAGTAGTACTACCATACATGCCCACCTACAACAGAAAAAGATTCTTCACTTTTCTTCTTTTCCGATACAAAAAACTTAAGGCATAACGTGTTCGCATATTCGTATTTTCTAAATTTTCGTCATTTTTGAAATTGAACGGGCTCTCATTTTTCTCCCTGATAACCTTTTCATACCATTTTTTCTATACAACCTTATATTTGCTTGTTCTCACGAATGGCATAAATTTTTTTGCCCAAGGATATCGTTTAACCTAAAAGTCTCATTCATTTCCGGACACTCCCCGTACATAGACGCACTTGTAAAATAAATAATATCAGTAGGGACTCCAGGTATTTTGTGTACCTATATATGTCCATGCTCATGCATGGTTCATGTCCAGAGCACCCTCTCCCTTTGTTTCCTCTCGTCCAGAAAAACCAACCGTCATTTTTTAAGGATGAGAAGAAAAAAAACTTAATGGTAAAAAAAAACTTGTTGAAACAGTCTTCAAGTTTTTTATATGAAGCCCTTTTATTGCTAATCAACGGCCTGTTTTTGTTTCAGTGTCAAACAAAAGCTTGCAAATTTCAAATCAAACAAATAACTTTTGTTGTATATGCATTTTACAACGCCGTAACATTGTCAGTTGCCAGATTTTGAATAATACTTGCTTTATTTTAAGTCACATTTGTCGTTTTTGTACAAGAACCACAACACAACTTCATTAACAAACACTGATATGCATAACATGGTTGTAGCGTAGCCATTCTACTTGAGTACACTTTTAAAGTATCTACAGGTGATGTAATTGTCTGTGTAATTTTTTATACTGGAAAGCACAATCATGACAAAGATGCTGAACATCTGGACAAATTTTTCAATTTAAATCCACATTGGTGTTCTGTTCTGCTCAGTTCTGCTTTGCACTGTTCTGTTCTGGGTGCATAAGTACAAATATAAGCGCGCATTATCATTGTGATGAAAGGCATATGCATACATACATACATACACACATGTGGATTTTCACATGGCCAAGAAGGTAGGCCATGTGTAAAAAAGCAGAAGTAACTGAAGGATTCAGAAACTCAAGGGACATTTTTTATTTTCTCTCTATCTAAGTTTTAATAAAGAATTGTGAAAGACAGAGTGAGAGATGGGATTAATATTTATTTTAATACCGACAGCCTCAATTTTAGCCCTATAGTATTATTCATACATGGATACAAAAAATGTAAAGTTATGTGCGTATAATATTTGAAGAAATAATGTAATACAATGGAACTAGCTTAATGAAGAAGTTTGTATGTTTTTATTAAAATGTAACTATAAGTAGATATGCATGTGTACTCCGTTTTGGTCTGCTCACGACCGACAAAAATACACTCACAATTATGAATACGCAGAATGTAGAACAGTCTAATGTTCTACAGATGGAATGGAATGGAATCGAGTACATATACGAGAGAGAAGACACCGGTTGGAAAAAAGCAGTGAGTTGAGAAGTTGAGAAAGAAAATAAAAGTCAAGGGAAAGCCATAAGTGAAACGGCGAGATTTTTTTTCCTCGTCAACAATTTCCAAGGAGAGGGAGACGGAGAGAATGAGAGAGAAAGAGACATGGAATTAAGAGACAGGTGCACCTTCCATTTCCATCCTCTCATACTTTCTGCCTGTGCTTTGTGAACGGAAGAGAGACTCATCCTCCTACCGTTTCGTTCCTATCGTCTCCTATCTCGTTTTCATTGTGTGCTGGAGATACCGGCTGTTTGTGTGTCTGACTGTGTGAATCGTCAATCGGAAAATGTTCCAAGGTGCACACATACATATACCTTATACATATATATTGAAGTCAACTGATGTTCTGTTCTGCTTCTATGAAATTGAGTCTATCTTTAGTCTAAAAAAGTTTTTAAGTATGAACCAGCAATAACTATTCCCATCGTTCTCTGCCTTTCAATATTTTGGTTTTACTCTTATATTCCTGTGCTGGCATCGAGAGAAATGATCATGTTAATTTGTTCTAAACCTTGAGTTTCAGTTACCTAATAAGATTTTTCCGATGACTGACTAATTTATCGACATACTCAGCAACAAATCTGCTTCTTTTTAAATAAAAATGCATGAAAATGAATGCATGTTTTCAATAATCGTCAAGTCGTAAGTATGTAATTCAAAGTTTTGTGGTAGGGAATAACTGAACCAAGTACTTTTTCCGCATATCAATTCCACAGAAGAAAAATCTCAGCTCTTCGTCACCCCAAAGCAACGGAGTATCAAGGCTGAAGGACCAACGACCACTGTACTCGTACTCTCAAGGCTCCCACATAAAAAAGAGAAAAGGGTAGTATATGTGAGACATAAAATCGTGCTGTGATACATTGCGGCTGTATTATAGAGATAGTCGATCGTAATAATAATAGTATTGTAAAGTGGGACTTATATCAGTATTTGTGTACCCATCATTTGAATAGAAAAGAAATGACCGAGGCTCAGGTGCAGCACGATCAAAATCAAAATTTTTGAGGAGGGGTATGGGAACTAAACATAGAAGGATACCTATTTATGTATGTGTACGGATAATATACACAGGACTACAGGCTACATAATTTTAAAAGCACATGTGTACTTATAATATGAAAAATGTGATATGATATTTGTATGTGTATGTATGATGCATAGGTACTTATGAATAAAAATCATGGGAGTTTAGTTGTGAAGCGGAGGGAGGAAGGAACAGGTGACTTGCTTCCCGTGAGGGTTCTCTCTTCTTTTTCTTCGTGTTCTTCTTAAGTTCCTTTGTCATGTCAATGAAGGCTCTCATCTTGAACTCTCTCTCTCTCTCCAAAACCAAAACCAAAACCAACCCCTTTGAGATTGTATTACATATTAAATTGATATATTCGAAATTGGAATCTAAGTGGAAAATACTGACAGTCTTTCTCTTTTTGGTCTCTGCATACTCTTATACCTATTACATAATTATTTTACTTAAGTAGGCACCATATTAGGTCACACCGAGCAAAGTATATGTATACAGTACACCTTCAGATTTAATGCGGGGAACTTTTCACCTCTCCCTTTATTTACCTATGCTATGTACAGACATAAACATGAGGATAATTGCTGTGAACTGAGGGTGAAGCTAAATAGTTATGAAGGATTTTAATCTCCATACAATCAGGGTTAGAGCATCCTTTGTTTTCTCTTTATCTGTCTTAATCGCACAGATAATTACGCTTATCTCTGTAAAGTTCCCGTTTTCCTTTTACACACGGAATTTCAACGGTCGAGTCTTGTGTGGTGTCTGGAGAAAATGAAATTGTGTCAAACTTCTAACTGGTTAAATATAAAGATACAAGTGTGCATTAATGTACATCACTTCATTCACGTTAAAACTGCTGCCTTATAAATGTAGAAATTGTATATATAAGTATGTAGTTGATAAAATCGTTAATCGTAGTCACATGTTCCGAATCACGTAGGTAAGTACTTTTTTATTCCTTGATCCGTTGAATAATTTTGCCCTTTTCATTTTTCCGGTATGTCGGTACAGGTGTGCATAGGTAAGTCATACTAGAAAAATCAGAGATTTGGAGCGAATCAACTTAATTGTTACGTGCAATGAGTTAACAGACTAAGAACAAGGCAGATACAAAATGTAGCGGGAAATATTGTCGTTATAGTTTGTATGATACAGCACAAATTGTAGGTACATATGTATGCCTAAGTTGTTGAATAATGTTGTCGGGAGCATAACGTTGATTGAAGATGAAAATGAAAAGATGGCCAATTATAAAACGATGATACACAAGATGAGCGACTCATTGTCAGATGAAGATGACACTGTGCATCTGCACCACTAATATTCTATATGGTTCATGCACGGTGATCATAGATAGCTATCTCAAGTTGAAATCTCAGTCTTCACCCTCATCCGCCTTCCTCGCTTCGGATTATGGAAATTTAAATGAAGGGATCGCCTTTGAAAGTGATCTCAATCGTTGCGTGTATGCACACATACGCAGAGCGTGTACGCAGTTTACACTTATCAAAACACGGACTTATAATACCAGATATCATGTCCATGTGTCAGATAAATCCTTTGTGCCCTATACTCTATTATCTGTACAATTTAAAATCTTTTTTAATTCACAGCCACAGCACAAATCAAATGATGTGCAGACTATTTATACATACCTTAACTACAGATGTTGAGTGAAGAACCTTCAGATGTGGATAATCTAACTTCCTATTCACTTCAAATCTGTCATTCCAAAGATCTTGCTTCTGTTATTATAAATTGTATGTTTTTGAAGCTACCGGTTTTCCACTCCTTTCAAGTTTTAAAGCGATGATAGCTCCATTAATTAAGTTGTTCGGAGGTAATGTAATGGAAATTGTGAAGGTTTAAATAAAACCTAAGCATCAGTATTCTCTAAACCTTAGCCTAAAAA
Organism: Sminthurinus bimaculatus; assembly: GCA_034698285.1. NCBI lineage: Eukaryota > Metazoa > Arthropoda > Collembola > Symphypleona > Katiannidae > Sminthurinus > Sminthurinus bimaculatus. The sequence continues at coordinate 25,309 of JAQIVE010000910.1, read as the reverse complement.
ATATTCTTGAATTGCGTTCATTAAAAAACGATATGACAGATTTTTTTGTTTCTCGTTTTTATAAAAATTAACGCAAAATGTTAATTTTTAAACATAAAACGTGAGGTTTTCCTAATAGTGTTCCTTGAAAATCATCATTTGGCAGCGTATTGTCTGGAATCCCATAGAGCAAAAGTGTGATGCAAAGTCGAAATAAAAAATGATTGAAAAAAAACGACCAGGCAATGTGATGGAACGGAATGAACCGAGTAAAGTGGCAGATGTGAGTGTACACATTGTACATTTTGTATTGTACAAATCACAACATGACGGAGAAATTTAGGGATATTGAGCCACTGTTGGATTGACACGAATAATGTTCACCTCTCATACATAATAAATGTACATAATACATATTATATTATGTATTATTTATGTGCATACACAGATTGAGGAGAGAATCGCCACCAGGAAAGTCTACATTCTCCAAAATACAGACATAATAGTGGTTATAAAATGTCTATATAATATCAGCTTCTAACTATCCTACTTTTGCTCCAGTGAAAAATCCAAATGTTACGTTTTATTATGCATTTACTATTTGCCGTATTGCATTACCCTCCGTTGTCCTCTCTCTCTCTCTCTCTCTCTCATTCTCATTCTTGTGCCGGGTCTGTTGACTGACCAAAACCAAAACCAAAAGTTTAGCTACAGAAGAAGAAGAAGTAGCAGTAGAAGGAGAAGACATTGTCCGCGCCCATAAGACGCTACCTATGAACATTGTGTATCGCGTATTGTACAATAGGTATATAAATATACACCAGAGAAGAAATGAGAGTACGAAGAATATTACGTACAGAGACGGAATAACCAAAACTGAAGAACTGTCAGCTGCTGCTATTTCTTTCGAACAATAATCGGACAGACGGATCACATCTGAGAGTTATTTTGCTCCTTTTTTCCTTTTTGCCTCGTCTTTTCCTTCTGCTTTCTGCCTCTTCTCCTTCTTCTTCTCTTCGTTCGTTGTACTAGATAGATACTCGTATGTACTATGGTATTGCTGGAGCATGGAACAGATGGCTTGACTAGTGAAGGCTAGTAGACCAAAACCGAAACCAACACACAAGGGAGAGCATCAAACACCTTCCTTTTTACTATTTACGCACAACTCTATGGGCATTATGTGTATGTATGTATGTATGTATGTGTATTTTGTGTATTATTGCATCGGCAAAGGTTTTTATGGCGTGTAACAATAAGACAGCCCGTCATATTATCATATTATGTCATTCTTACGATACTTTTTTACTTTTTACACCACCTTTCAACATTATACTCCTTATTAGAGTTTATTATGTATTTTATCCCTTTTTTATATTTTCAACCCAGAAATGCCCACAGCTCCATATTTATGCCTCTGTTCATATACGCTTTTAATGTACTTTGATAAATGCTAGCTTTATTTCTTAATTTTAACACTTAAATCAATAAGATTGTTATCCAGCATTAATCCGAAGTTCCGCTCAGTAACTTAAGAGATGAACCATATTGTTGTCCTGTAATTTAGATAAAAATTGTGCATTTTAAAACTTCTCAATAAGGAGTTAAATGTTAAATGTATTTGATCATGAAAAAATATGGCTCAGGTTTTGTTTAATCTCTGCATTTCTTCTGCAGATTTTGTAGCTTATTTCGAATAAATCGATCTTCTGCTGTTTGCATGTACAAAAACTTCTAGAAGAACGGCAGTCATGTGTTGCTTGTCTATGTTACATCTCAATTTCAACTATGCATTAACTTGTTTAATGTAAAATTTCATATTGAAAAGAAAACAAGTAAACACAATACCAAGAATTGAAAGAGTGGATGGAAAAAACCCCAAGAAACGTTGACTTACAACCGTGTATTGTATTGTATGGAATATGGGCCATACACATGTAACTAAGTATCAAGGAAAGGATGCCAATGAATGACAGAAAATATATTGTAACTAGTTGAGAAACGTAAAATATTGCTAAATTTATGTATTTCTCTGTTGATTTTCCTTAACTTTCAACGTCTCGTAAATATTTTGTATATTGTATGCACAATAGACCTTCCAACGGAGAATGTATTTTGTAAAATGCAAGGCTCTAGGAGTAGTCTTTAAAAAAGTGTTTTTCTTTCTATACAGTAAGTTACCTTCCAAATATTCATAAAAAACAACCTAACGAAGTCGTGCCTAAATGAATTACGTTTAATGGATGATTACATGAACTTTGACCATCACCATCGGAATTCATCCTAGATAAAGAAGCAAAGTCAATCATTGTGATTTACCCTTTCAAAAAATGTGTAGTGGACAAGCTTTACCGATGACAATTTTAGGACAGCTTTCCGGAAAAAATAAAAAAAGATGACGGCGAAAGACTTACATTTTAAAAAAGATGTACTTGTTTGTACGGTCTAAAGTCTTATGCTCATGTACAGATACTGTTGACTGTAAACTGTATTACGCATTACAAGATGTGCACATGAGTTTTATTGACTTGACGCAACTTGCGAGGGATTTATTTATGAGAGCACGTGTAAATTTCTTTTCTCTCTTCATCTACTCTGTAAGTATATCCCATTAAACGTAATAGTACACATGCCACATCTTGCCTTTGTAAATTATTGTACACTTGAACGTCACTGCCATTGTCATGTTCATTTTTCTACAAGTCCAATGTAGTTACAACATCGAGGTTTTAGATAAGGTCTAAAAAGGTCTGAGTTGTGCATTTATGTATGGATTTGTAAGCATGTAGTAGGTGCGGTATAGATTGTAGATCGGTTTGAAGGTTTTGTCACCAAAACTGGAAATTAAAATCAAAGGGAAAATAGATTGCCGTCATAAACTAATCTTTAACTATTTTGAACCAATTGATATAGATACGAAGTGCAGATGTGTTTATGTATTTTTTCTCTTTTTTGGCCTTGCTCTTGTTGTTCCGTGCCTTTGTTATTTATCCATTCTCAAGACTCCGGATGTTCCGACTTTAAAATCCTAAATCCAAAGGCTAAGCTCAGTAATACCTGAACAATTATTGTTACATGACTTCAAACTACAGGTAAGCACTAAAGTATTCACAAAGTTTATGTGAAGAATCAATTCTTAAGCTATACAGTAAAAATCTCGCTTTTTTATATTTAGCACTCCGTTGCTTCATGTTCAGTAATGCATTCTCAATGGCAATTTCCCATGCGTTGGGTTTTTGGACTGTTCTTAACAATTTATGGTGAAGTATTTTTTAAATTTCTTGAAATTTTGGCTGTACGTTAATCTTCTTCTGACTTGGTTTTCAAGGAAATCATCAAAAAAGTATAAAGGTTTATCAAAACTGGCAAAACGAACTATTACACTGTTTGATAAGAATTTATTTAATTAATCAAAGTCCCTCAAAAGTCTACTATCTTTTTTACTTTAAGTGCTACATTATACATCTCAGTTCCGTTATTTATAAAAAAAGATATTTCAGTACAAGTTCAAGTTTTTTCGGTGATCCTTCCACTACTTTTCGGCAAGTATGCTCTCCTACAGATACACAGCTGTATGTGGAGCAATATATCATATGACTGAGAATTGCGTACGTTGTGCGTTTGTTTGCATACTACAGAGATGGAGAATAAAAGTGATGAAACTTGTTTTTACCCATAAAACCTCATTAGCCGGGTCGCCTATATATTTTTACTCCTAGCCCATTCAACTCTCTCTCTCTCTCTCTTTCTCTCTTAATGCTCGTCCTTTCCCATTCACTCGCTGACTTACTCCATCTCCATATGCGATGACAGTCCCTTTCATTTCAAGTCACAGAGCAAAAGCAAGCCAACTCCAGAGTATAGACAACTTTACATAATAGGTACATACAGTCGCTCATTCATTTGCTCATTCATTCATTCATTCATTCAGACTTCAGCTGTGTGTCAGCGGAAAAGAAATTCCGAGGCTTCAAAAATGCAGTCACATACATATAATATAAACATGTTATAGGTATACCTACATACATAAGTATAATGATTAGCACTATTACTATTTACTGTATTGCCCCTTCACCTTGAGCCTTGAGTTGAACTCACAGTCGCCACCACTACACAAGAAACTGTGAAAGTTGAACGCTGATACATACAAACATACATACATATGGACATAGTAAAGTCTCTCTCGTGCTTTGATTACATAATGCATCATTTTCCTACGATATATACGTAGTGACCAACCACATTTGTCTACATATTTACACGCAAACGTATAATATTCATAATGAACATTGAGTGACAGAACAAGAATAAGACTGCAAAGCAAAATGAATGAAATGGACATGCAACAATTTGGTTCCTTTTTTTCATCTTCTCCGAATGCAGAACAAGGCTAGTTTCTTCCACCTGGAGATACAATATAATATACAATATTATGGTGAATGATCTTTTTTCTTTAGTTTTTCTTCTTGCCTCTTTGTGTATTATGTATTTTTCTATTGTACTGATACCTTTATCTGTTTGCCTATGTAGATTATATGGCCAATGCCAATGTTGGCTAAATATGCGGATACTTTGATAAAACGGAAGGAACAATGGACAATGGACACTGTAAAGAATATCTTAAGGATAAGATGACTGACTGATGGTCGACTCAGGTCCATGCTTTAACATTACACATTCTCAAAACTCAAAATGCTTCCCAATATTTTGATTTTGATCTCTATCTTAAAATTCTCTTATACTTATGATATGAAGATTGTTGTAAAAATTGAGGAAACAAAACACAACGAAAAGGCACAAGCTGGAGTTGGACAATATATTTTTATACGTTTGTATGAATCGTATCTAGAAGTGGAGGTGCTGCTTTTACATGAAAAACAGCTGTACGTACGTATATGTATGTGTTACTTCATTGTTTGTACAATATTAAAGATAGCATCTTGTTTTGCTCACTTATTGTGTATAGTTCTGGACACAAAACTGTACCGAGTCCAGGCTTGGACTATTGTGTAATCTATGTATAATATGTAATACGCAGTTTGTGTTGATAATATTTTTTGAAGTTTCTATGAGTTCAATGCTTTCATTGTAGAAAGCTGGGTGAGAGACCTATGGCCGTGTGGGTATGTATGCGTATGCATGTATACAATTTACTATTACGTCAAACTGGGCCTTCTCAAAATTCTTCCTGGAACTTGGGTCGCGTAAACAAGACGAAGAATAATTGTGCAAAGCTGACGAGCAGATTTTCTACATTGTATAGGATATTGTAGGGAATTTTTTAAAGGTTATGAGGAAATGAAGAACTTTATGAATATTGCAAAGTCACTCAGGGAAAATGGCTAGGTATATGATAATTGCCATTATTAAAATAAGGGAATGTTCAACTTTGTCAACGGTTAAACATCAAAAAGTATCTAAAAAATAACTTTAGTTTAGAATAATTTGACAAATTATACCTGTAGCTTTGTTGTATTTGTATTGCATACTTTATGAAAGGGAGATTACCAAGTCTCTGTTTTTTTCTAAAATTTGTTTTTTTATGCCAGTTTTGACTATCAATTTGTAGACGAAGGCGAAAAACTACAAATGTTTTGATACTTTGTTGTCCCACTATTACTATTTGAATTTTAGTACAAAAAATCCCCAAAGTGTGAGATGTGACAGCCTGTACAAATTTTATTTTTTATCCATTACTTATAATTAGGTTGAAGATTTTCATTTAAGCTATTGGAGAATACCAGACACCGTTTTTCTTTGGCACTTAAATTTTATGTTGCTTATTATTACGGGGAAAATAAGACAAAATAGAGGTATGATGACTGAAATTAGTAGACATGAAAATCTGCTAATAATCTGTCAAAAACAAGGTAAGGCAATTTTCCCTCATCACTTGTGTATTTTTATTATACTCATCTTGTTATTATTATCTTTTAGAGCCAGACAGAACTCTCGTCAACTGTCTTGTCTTCCTGTCTTCTTCTCTTATTGGGAAAATTTTGAAACATTTATGTACGGTACTTATTAGACAATAGAGTAGAAGGGCATGAAATGAGGTAAATGGCTAAATGGTCACATTGTAACTATTGTACATACAATAGCAAGAACAAGTAAAAAGTAAAGAATGTCTACGTGTGTACAGGAGGTCTTTGTGTTTCAAAGGTACAGAATTTAGGAAATTAACCTCTTATTATACGAGTAAACCCTCAATCCTCTTACATCACACACACTCATACATACTTAGATATAGATACCTTTTGCCTCATGCCAATTGACTTCCGTAACCGCGACAGCTTTAGCCTGAGTTTACTACCTCTATGGGCATTGGGCATATTGAGGATGAAGAGCAGATGAGCTTAATATAGATACAGTCTGAACATATTTTCTGGAAATGAAAAGCTGGAAGTTGGAACATCCTTTTCCCAAGCTGCGGTCGTTCCAAATTAATAAGAAGAACCAAAAGTTTTGACTCTCTTCCTTGTTCTGGACTTGAGTGGGAATTGGCGGTGTTGAATTGAGTTGAGCAAGGTGGTTGGTTCGTTGGTTGGTGTTGCTAGTTGACTCGCTAGCTGACTGTTTAGTACAAATGCTTTTGTGTTTTTTTACCACGAAAAAAAACAGACGGACAGTCAAACTCATGTACGTACATACACACATATTCAAACAGAAACACATGGAGAAAAGGGAAGGCGGAAATCAGAAAAGGTTTTGTAAGTATTTTTTGAGTTTGAAGGAAAGGTGTAAGTTGAAAGTTGTAACTTTTTGGCTTTGGCAAGCAACAAATACATGTGTACATACGTCAATAAATATTATATTGTATAAAAATAAAATGTCTACTGTATATGTGTATCTCATTTTTTACATTGCGAGACTATCTTTCGCTCTATCTTCGGGTCTATCGTCAGATGTCCAATGTCCATGTCCGAAATGGAGAAAATTTTCCATGCATACCTGTCTGTCATAGTGTGTTGTATGTATAATGTATATACACAAACAGTCCTTGTTATGTAATGCCTTAAAAGACTGTGTGTAGACTGGTATATATCTTTGAGCTTGTAAAGTGGCCACAGAGTTACAGAGTCATGTATACTTACATACAGGTAAACTCAGATCGACTGTATATATATAATAATACTGCTCCTTTTCCGATGTGTTTATTTATTACATTGTATTTATAGCTTATGGAGAGCCACCATACCAACCTGGAAAATCCCAAGAGTTGATGGGTCTTTAAGGAATTCAAGACGGAGAACGAGGACTGGAACGACTGACTGACGCAATATTGCGCGAAACTCGCTCTCCACCTGGATAGATCCACGGACCCTGTTTTGAATGAAAGGAATTGGACTAAAATACGTATACATATGCACGCACGTACGTATGTATGGTCAACGTGGGCTCTCGGACTTTTCTGGAGAGCAAGAAATAAAATACATGAAGAGCAAAAGGAAAACATGAACTTTTAATCTCTTCCTTTTTACGCAATGTACATATGTGTATACGCAATACGCAATACACGCAGCTTGTTCTCAAACGCATTTACCTCCTTTATACATTGCTTTTTATCCGTAATAATACATGAATGGTTCATGGTAAGGTTGTAAGCAACGTCTGAACTTTTATTGTCCGTCAAGAAAAAGATATACCTAGTCAATCTTCCTTCCTTCCTTCCTCTTTTTCTTCCGCAGCGTATCGTATCGCTCAGTCGTCGTTATGTCATAATTTCTTACTAACGTGTAGTGATGAAGAAACAGCAATACAAATTCTGAGTAAAATTTTTGAGCATGTTCTTTAAATTGGAAAATTCGGCGAGAACAATTATCATTCAGATCTATTTTATAAGGTATGTAAAATTATGAACTTTGTCATTGTTGCTGATGACTCATGACTCATGACTGCGGTCACAGTTTCTTGAGTAAGAAACATCTTTGAATTTTCAGCATTGGAAAATTCTCCATTCTCTACCCTTTCATGACTTTATCCGTGTGTGCCTCCTAAACTTACATAAATACTCGAAGGATGGCTGGAGAACATAACAAATGGCAGAAAATAAGTGAAGCATCTGTACTCGAGGAATTTGGTCGCTCATTTCTGTTGCATAATCATTATAATATATTACGCATAAATGTTGTATCTGCGGACTGTTTCAGCTTCTGTTCCTGTTCCAGCTTTAGATGGCATGTCGTCACTTTCCAATCCTCAATATGGTTTTATATCCGTAGATTGAAGTCACAAGTCAGTTGAACCATTCTGCTTACCATACGGCTTTGGTGAATTTTCTCTGCCGTCCATTTTTCTCAGTTTCGTCCTCGCCTTCCGGAAGAGCAACGGAGAGAGAGAGAGAGAGAGCAAAGAGTTGTAATGCAGAAGAGCAATTGTTGAACATATGGAATGGAGGAATGGATCCACCTAATGTTTCACTCTTTATAGTCATACATAAGTATGTTTGTAAATGTACAATGTACGTGCATACAAAAATACGGAGGATCGAAAGTATACATAAAACAGGTAAATTGTAAAAGGTGAGTGGAAATGTACAAAATCAATATATGTAATATTGCTTAAAACATGGCCAAGTTCTCCAGCCAATGTCAGTTATGTACAATATTTATGTACATTGCACCAGACGCCCCGAATTCGTGTGTGTGACTCAATATCGTATATTATTATGAACTACGAACTATCTTACTATAAACTACGAAATAAAATGTAAGCCATATTGTTGTGAATGAAAACGAAGAAGTGAATGAGCAGACGGGAGGCGGGAGAAACGTACAGAACTTTTGTCCATCCGCAAGTCCATCCGTCCAGCACAGCCGCCACAACAACAGCAGAGCACACAACAACAAACAACAACTGCAAGACCGGAGAGGAAGAGGAACTTGTAACATCCACTCAACCAACATCAGGCTCGTATATATCGTATCATATTGTGTGTATATTGCATCACATTATGTATTATGTATTACGAATGAAACTTTGAATGGTATGTGTGTGTGTGTCTTTTATTAGGGATCAAGTCGGCCAACCCGTTCATTAATGATGATAATTGGAAAGGATTTTTTACTCTGGGCCACCTTTACATATGTACACATCAAAAAGGAAGGAGAATAGATCCATGTGTTCCTTTCCATGTGTCCGTGCGGTTTGGTTTCCCACATGAACCTCTTCTCCTCATTCCATTTCCTCAATGGCTTGTGTAATATTCCTATCCTAAATATCTATCGCCTTGCATTGCATCCTATCATATCGTATGTGTATCGTATGGCAGATATGAAAATGTGTTCCTTCTTTTTCTCCAGCATAACTCCAGACTGGCCCATCTTTTCCTTCTGTTTCTTCTTCTTGTTGTACTTACACTCTTTTGCTACGTTTTTAGAATACTAATAAAGAGAGTCTCGTGCTCATACCGCTGTAAGCTACAATTATTAATATTATTATTATCATCATCATGAATGATTATTGAATAATCATATGCAGAAGGAGAAGGAGCAACGAGCATGTGGACTGATATGATACCGGCAATAAAAAACGAGAAACAGAATGATAATATGAAATACGAAGATGAATGATAGATCAACATTCAACATTTTAACAAATGTACATTTATGACAACATCATCTCTTGACTATTTACTGTGTGTTTATTTATGTATGTATGCATCATTTTTCTCCTGTCCTACCTTAATACTTCCAGGCTGAAGCATCCAAATCCTACGTATCTTGTAAATCCAAAAGTCCGACCTACATTAACATTCAAAAGAGAGAGAATGCGTAGAATAAACAAAGGGAATGATATATGCATATACATAGAGTCAAATAAAGAAAAAGATACTAAATGATTGCGTGACCATTGCTGTGGCACATTGTATATTTAGTAAAACGTAAAAAAGTAAAAATGTAAAACGCTACTTACTGTGTGTATGTTGTATGTATACGTATCACATTATTTGTAACGTTAACATTAATGCTGTAAAAATTTTCGTGCCTTTACTTTTTTTATTAGATATCTTATCGAAGGTGAATCGAGCAAAACCAGAAGGTAAAGATAAGGTCTCGAAGGGATCTCGATGACAGTTGCTACTGAATGTTTATACAGTCACAGTCATCTGCTGTAAGATTATGATGTGTATGATGTGCGTAGGAAATAGCTGAGCAGAAAGGACACATCTGACAAGGAATTAACTTTACTAACTATAGTGGGCCATCGGGTAGGTTACATACGGTATACTGTCAGTCATATTCCTTGATACTTGCATCAAATGATAGATAGTCTTAATGTGGAAGTTAACGGTACTGTTCAAAACTCTTGGCCGAAAAGTCCGAATTTCCATGACGATGGTCTGTACGATCTACTGCATAAGTAGGATTTTAGAATTCCGGGTTGAATGAAATGGCAAATTTTGTTTAAGAATCTTTCTTCGTCGCGAAAGTTCATGAGGTACACAAATCAATGAGTCAAACTTTGTACATTTGAACTACCCCGGCCATTGATAAATAATATTTACTTGTACACATATAGCATGCAAAACAGTCGACTTTATCCGAATTTCACGCTTATCAATGAAGAAATTATTCATTATGTTAAATATAAACTTATTGCTGTGGGTTGAGAAGCGATGAAATGAAGTGACAGTGACGAGAGTTAGAGTTTGTACATACCTTAACTACCTGAAATGTATATTATGACTTTGCTGCTATGTGGGATGGTCAGATATGAATAAGAAAGTTATTAATCAATTAATCCAATCTAGCTGTTAATCTATTGACCATAGAAGTATGTATAATGCATAACACACACACGCGCTTCTGTCAATATGCGATAGGCTCACAATCAGCTCCAGTTGTCAAGAGGAGGACGGGCAATGAGTACACGTGTATACTTTGACTTATCTGTATCTTACTAAAGGAACTACAGTAATACATCAAAATTCATATACAGCTCTAACTTTAGAATGTAAATTGCATGTAAATATAATATGAGCTTTCAATTAACAGTGTAATTAAGTATGTACTATCGGCAAACACGTGTATGTACTTACATATCATTTATGCTTAGTTCTAGTTTAACTTTGTATCAACATGTCCAGATAATTTCTATAGGAGCTTCAACGAGACATTTTATTCACCACGTTTGGACTAAAAAGTATTAACCATAAAATCGCACAAGCATTACGGCCTATCATCATATACACATTATATTGAAATCTGCTATCTGCATCCAACTATGCCTCATGTCAAAGAATTGCCACACTGAAAGTTTGCACTTATACGCACAAAATTTTTAATGAGTATTAAATTTTTTCCCCAAATTTTCAAACAATTTGAGCCATGGCAACCATAAAGTTTGTTGGCTTCGGGCACGGAAGAGGTTTAAGGATACTTGAGCTGGAGCTCATTCTTGATTTTCAAGCTTAATTTGCTTATACGGCTAAAAGTTACATAGGTATGTAGCAAACAAAATTGAAAAATGAACAACCACATGCCTATAAATACACATTGAAAACTTGTGGCGGCTGGTATCATCAAGATCAAATTTACATCTAAATTGGAATTTATCCCCAAAATAATCGTTATTGGATAGAAAAATAATCAATAAATTTTATGGCCAAAAGAACAGACATTTATAATTGCCCAAGTCAAATATTGACAGTGGGAATCACAATCAAAATGCTAGTTACTAGTTATAATACATAAACATTTACCGAATTTCATAGTTCTGCAGCTCAAGAATGGTATAATATGCATGACAAAACAGTATAAGTATTAAGTATACATATCTGCTTTTTCTGTTTGATCAATTACGTGTAGGAGCGATAACTATCATAACGAAGGTATCAATTAATTATAAATTTTATTGCAGGTTTCTGTATCCATTCCCTCTGTTTCTTGCTTTGTTTCCCGCTGTAGACTTGTAAGACGTGTATAAACGGTAGATATGCATGTACACATGATATGGAATGACTATGGCAGAACCACTGAAGAGAAAAACGGCATGTTATAGCATTCAACAAACACAGTCATATTTGTTCAATAGGCGAGCTTACACATTACACCGATGTCCAGTGAAGGGAAACGTTGCAGAACAAACGACCCGACTTTCCTTTTAATTTAATCTCACTTCCTTGACTCTGAATGTGCTCGGTTTATTTTAGAAAAGTATAAATGTACAAGGTCCTTAACTACGACAAAACTTTGACCAGAATCGGATTAAAAACAAAATTTTCAAGCTTAAGGGATTTTCTTAAAATAGCAAAAATAAGGAATAGAAATATTCTCCCTCATATACAAATCCAGTAGTGAGCCAGTTCGAGCCAGTTAAACATCATCAAATTTTGTACTTCTTGTCAAATTCCAGTTGTGAGCCGTTAGCCGTCACATGTGTGTTTTCCAATATGGGTTTTGACATGAGAAAAGAATCATCCAGTATCTGCCCAGGTAATTGTAATCGATACTTGTACTATTTAATGATGGCCGTTCTTTACAGGTCATTTCATAGTTAATTTCATGCATCCAAATTCTACATAATATGTATTAAGAACTGTAAGGATATTTTTGTAAATATATTTTATATAGGCAACACACGGTGGCCTTTGTACTTTCAATGAATTCAATGAAAATGCTTTTATCTTGTACCTTGTACCTATACACGCGCTGCAATGGCGAGTCAATGTCCAAATTAAGTTGTCACTCGTATGTCCCACCTCGTATAATCTTATTGTCGTCAAACACTAGAATTTAACTAAAGAGAAAGTACTCCAAATAACTATATGTTCGGGGTTCATGCGTTGACCGTGTGACACAAATGTTTAGGTACATACTTTTCTTCCCTTCTTTTCCACGGTCTGTGCAAAAAAGCCAAATTATATTGTACTATGCTTCCAATTCTACCAATTTTGCTGCTATCACATAATCGTGAAACACGTACTTCAATCGAAAACGTTTTAGCAGCTCAAACCACCTTTATAATATTTCTAGTTGTGGTTTTTTGGTCACCGTAAACAGACTGGCGACAGTTCTTCACAAGTTTCACATTCACATTTACATTGACTTTTATAAATTTAAAGAAAGACTATACAATCGTACTTATTTTTCGTACTTATTCTTGCTTCAAACCTTTTGTTTAGCAAGTCAAGAATTTTTAAATAGACCAGGCTGAATTATTTACATTGTTTATTTATCAAAGTTATGTTATGTTTACTACACAATATTTATTAGTTTTTAACTCTCAAGTGCCGTCACTAAACGAACTTTGCGCTTTGTAAACAATATTATGCTCTTTTCATAAATATAATATGAGAAACACATAATTGTGCATAATTATGCCCAATTGAGTGAGCAATTCTGCCGGGTAATTTGACCTCCTTAGCTTTATTTTGCTTTGTATATCAATTTCATAATACCTAATATAAACAATACGTATTGAATTGTTTGTTTGTCCAGGTGCGGATTTATTGAACTCTCCCTTCGGCGTTGAATCCGAATGGCCGGAAACGGGAACGAAAACCTGGAAAATGTGCGCTTCTACGATTACTTTAAATCTACATTTGTGAATTTGCAACAAGTTTGTGTCCATGCGTTTGTGATTGAAATAAATGAATTTTATTGTGATCTAACCATGAATTGTAAAGATTATAATTATTTTCTTATTCTTCAAGTATCAGTAATCATTACTTTGACACTCAAGCTCGTATCGTGTCGTCCTCCATTATTGAAATCACAACGAATAAGTAATAGTGAAGTGAAATTCTACAGTGCTGAAACACAACGAAAGCTTTTTTCTCTGATTGGATTTGGGTTATTACGACATAATAATGATAACCAAGAGAAGCAGAGTGAGTTGACAGTAACCTGTCGTAACGGACACATTCAGTTAATAACTCAAAATGAGGACTTTGCCCTTAATTTTCTTCCCATTGTGCAACAACAATACAGATATCCAGTCACGAAATACAAAAGTGTTCTTCATCTCGTCGCGGCAATGGACAAAAGTGAAAGTGAGAGAAAGGATAGAACTAGAAGCTCATTGTCCGTCCCGCGTTGGACAGTGCATAAAGTTGCCACTGTAGTTTCACTCGATCATGTTGATATTAAAAGCAATACAAAAGGTCAGGAAAAAACGGAAATGGCCGGTGCATTTGACCAGCTATCTGGACCAACGCGAAGAGGCGAATTTATATTTGTGGGAATGGAGTTGGTCCTTTTAACTTTTTTCAAGGAATCCCAAAGTATGACGAGTTACAAAAGTAAAAATGGACTGAGTGTAGATTCAGGGAAAGTGATGACTGTTCCTCTGATTTATCAGGGGGAGGGTCAGCTGAGAATCACAGAGAACGTGCCAGAAGTTGACTCTCGACAAAAGATCAATTTAAGAGGGAGACATATTCGGATTTCTGGGTCAAAAATGCCTCCTTATTGTGGTAAATTATTTTTACCATAAAATTTCAGATCATTTCATGGTTATTAGTCCGTAAATTTTTAACAGTTGAGGATTGCATTTATTTTATGTAAATACATTTCAGATGTTCGGATCGAAGGGGGAAAGAAGATATTTAGCGGTACAAACTACGCAATTATTCACTCGGCCTCCCTCAAGTACAACTTCACGTACAGCTTGGACGCTCCAAAGGGGAAATCCCCGGGAGTGAAGCTGAAAAACGGGACTTGGATCGGCATGCTCAAGGACGTCAAGGACGGAGTTGCGGATATTACCATTGTAAACGCGTATAATGTGGAGCGATTTCACGTGATTGATTTTACAACTGCCTTCTCCGTGACAAATCTTGTTTACGTGACCTCTCATCCCAAGAAAGAAGTGTCCCTCGCCGCCATCACATACCCTTACACCCCATTTGTGTGGTTCCTCATCGGCCTCATGTTCCTCCTCGTCATCCCCGCCTACTTCATCTCCTTTTGGTTCAATCCCTATGGAGCCAATCGTCAGTTTTCCCAAGTCCTCTTCAAATCCATTTTCATTCCATACGTCCTGGGAGTTCGTCAAGACGCCCGAATCCCCCATGGCCTCAACTTTCTTTCCCTTGTGTGGATTACCTTCATTCTTCTCATAGGGATTGGCTACGAGTCGAACCTTGTTTCTTATCTCTCCTTCCCCGAGCCCGGGACCATCCCCACGGACTTTGTCCAACTGTCCAAGCAGTCACAGTATGCGGTCCATTTCAACATCTTTAGCAATATCGGTCGATCCCTGTTCCGGAAAGGGAGTTCCGAGATGCTCAAGAAACTGAATGCCAAGTTCCTCTCGGAGGCTCCGACGATCGATTGTGTCATTGCGGCCTTTGCCTACAGTCATGCTGCCTGCGTGGGGTGGAACGACATTCTGAATTCCGCCATCGCCAAAAATCTCACGCTGACCGTGGGCCTGGACCCCTTGTTCATGTCCCAACACTCACTGGTCAACAACTGGCTGGCCTTTGGCCTACGAAAAGACTCCCAATATACAGAGGCCTTTGGCTACATTGCGAGTTGCTATGGAGTCACAGGACTGATAAATCGATGGAAGGATGAAATCATGACCTTCTACCGAAATATAGGTCAAGGCTGGATGTCTCGGCAGGGCAGCTCGAGCCTCTACCAACAGCTGAATGACCTTGCTCAGGGCGGTGAAAATGATCCCAAACCCTTTAAAATGGAAAATGTCCAAATCTCTTTTATCCTCTTCTTCACCGGCATTTTCATTTCAAGCTTCGTCTTTGCGGGGGAAATGGGCGGCAGTCGAAAGACTCGGAGCTTGTTTAAGCAGGCGGTTGAAAAGTTTCCAGCGGCGGAAATGAAGCGATTGATTTTGAGGAAACAGGAGACGCCCCAACTAAATCTACTTGATGAGCCGGAATATAAACACAACCTTACCTTTATGAGCACTTTCACTTTTGAGGAAAGGCCCAAAAGTAGGCCAACTACGAGTGGTGGGCACATCTACTAATAATTCTATACTATGTATATTAAAAAAATCATCAATGATCACTTTATGTATTTATATTGTGCTAATTTTTGCACAGCTTGGAGGGTGCCTTACCTATTATGTATGTATGTGCTGTATATTTGCCTGTATTATTAATGACAAGAAACGAGCTTTAATCTATACGATCCATGTACAAGTCAGTATAGAGCCTTTGTACTTTTTAATAATCATAATTAAAATGATTTATTCACCATATTGTAAGCATGTACAATGTACACAGACATTTAAGTAAGAAACAAAAGTAATAATATGTAATTTGTGAATATTTTCAGACTGAATAAAATAAAATCAATAGTATTAAATATTCAATTACCTTTTTAAATACATACAACAAGGATACGCAATAATATATGTATCAAATAGTATGTTGTAGGGATTAAGAAAACGAAGTAAAAACAATAAACGTTTTTATTTGCCGTACTTATACTGTGCTGGATAACCTACGCTTTGGAAAAAATCGGGAAAAATCGTTTCTGGTTAAACTGGTTGCGTTGCACAGGCAGCTCTGCCTGTGCTTATACATTGAAGATTAAATACCGCACGGATTACGGATGTTCATGCTTTCCCTTAACCTGTGAATTCATTGAGGTTTCCCACATTTTAGACCACATACATGTTTTTTCTTGTTCATAAAAAAGCCAGTCTTAAGGATGCATACATGTTGTGTTTTATACTCGTACATGAGAGGATACATACATACGAGTATTTTCACTATCAGTCTCAAAAAACGGAAATAGCCTTTTGTTCCGATTCCCATACAAATGCATGTATGTATATGTAGTATGTATATTCCATCCTTAACTGGTAGTATTAATTTTCTATTTCTTCCTCAACTTTCTGTATGTGTAAAATGAAAATGTGAAATGGGTACGATAAAGTTTTGCCATTGATAAAAGAGAAATAAGCCTCATAATGTACAACACATAAATGCTGTAGGAGGGCTGAAACTTTTATTTAGAATATAAAAATTGTTTTTATATATCTATTACACAGACCAAGTAACCCTTTGAGTCTTGAAATTTCAATGTGACTGTATTAGTATATTTTCATACTAGGTATATTGTACACACTATAAAATAATGATAAGTCCATATTCCATGGCAAAGTGCCCCCAAACCTTAGAATTACACATAGATACATATATGAAGTTGAATATGATGTTTTAACGACAATAAGATGGCTGGGGTTCTAAGGTTTTTGTAAGTGTAAGGATATACATAAATACATAGGATGTGGGATAACTAAATAAATTGTTGCAGGTGTGCTATTTGCTATTTCTTTCATTTTTCAATACTTTTTAGATGTAGGTAACCGTCTATTATTTCATTTTTTCTTAGCATTCGGCGTCTAGTTGTTCAGCATAATGCTTAACTTCTTTCGAATATTAGTAAAACATTAAATGCATGTTGTTTGTAATTACATAAATATCTATACGTAGTTCGAAATTGAATTTTCCAAGTTGATGTTTCTAAATTCTAAACCATTTTAGCTTTCGCAAAGCGTGTTATATAATGCTATAGAATTTCTGTGTGTACTTGAAATCAAAACCGAAACTGATCCTTAATCATTTATAAAAAATAATACCAAGAGAGTTTTCTTAGAGTAAAGATTTTCTTTCGCAAAACATCAAGTATCCTCATTTCCTTTGATGAACATCCGCTTGTTGTTCTTGTTACTTTCGAATGAAAAATATAATAGTAAGGGTGTAAGAATGGGATCGCTAGAACATTTAAGACCAAAGTCTTGTGATTCATTTGTGTCCAGCACTTTGGCTGGTTTGCTATCAAAAGTTGAAAACGCATGAAAATGGGTAAAGAGCCAGTTACCGCGGTTTCGACGTTTGCAGTTCTTTTTTTGTTTCCTAAATACATACTTGCTTGTATCTGCATAGTAAATTAACTATTAAAAGAGAAAGCTGGGTGGACATGCAGTTTTTTAATCGCAGGTTTTGATGTGCATACGGAAGAAGCGAGAAAAAAGTGTAGGTAGATACACTTGCTTCATTGTATTGTGTGTGAACAGGAGGGAAAAGTTCGTAGAAAAGAGACAGAAGCCTTGGTTCTACATACACGTTGGTCGTGTAAACTTTCTCTCGTCATTTCGTTTCTTTCAGTTCTCCGTCTCTTTATTCTATTCTTAAGTTCGGGGAATTCAAGTGCAAACCTCTCGTTTACTTTGCTTCGTTTTTTGTTCATATGTCCATGTGAATTTGATCAATATACGTACAAAAACAGCTTTTCTCACCAGTAGAAGTTGTGCATGACTCTTATTGTAGACGTAGACCTATGCATACACACAAATACATAAGTTTCGTACAAAAGGAAATAAATAGAGGTGAGAAAGTTCGTTTTCAGCTCTCATGCCTCCGCTCATTCATTTGTCAGTTCGTCTCAACTTGGAGACACGCACAGCTGTTTTTCACGCAAGTTCAACTGTTGGCAAATGCACGGATATATTTATACGGCGTTAACCCATCCAGCTTTTCACTGGTTGTAGGTATTGTCGTAAAAATATTGGTTTCTGATTTCCCTCGGACACAGAAATTGTGCATTTAAAAAAAATTTAAACTTTGGTCAATGCCTCTATTGTGATGTTCTTTCAGAAAAGGCTTTGATTCCGCCGAGTTCGTTTTCAATACTTAGTTCCGGTCCATAATGTCCATTTCCTAAAACAATAAAAGAGAAATGATAAACAGAAAGCATCTTTTTGTACACATAATTCAACTGCACAAAGGAATTATCATCATAATATGATGGTAGTGGCACAAGGGAACAAACAAAAGGTTGTATAGCAGCGATGAGCATTCACAATCGGTGAATTCAGAGAAACGTAAAGTAGCCATATAGAGCCATCTAGAACCAAATTGGAAAAATGAACAGGCCGGCTCACCACCTTGCTTTCCCCTCTGATGGAGTTCCCAGCCGTAAAATCCCGATACGACCGTTTTATCCCACATGCGAGGAGACCTCAATGTATCGTTTTTTGGATTGGAATTTCTATGGACTATCTCAACATTTTCAGTTTGCTATTACAATGAAATTTAAATGTATGTAGGCTCTTCTTGTAAATCCGGTGTTTTGTAAAGTTTTTGTGAATTGTAATACAATGACTAATTTGATTTCCATTCATAGATTATGCCCCGGCAGAAATAGGGCATAGTTCTCCCTTAACGATTGTTATTGTACAATTTATTGATACAATTTACCCACAATTAATAAATAAAAGTCTGTCTTTTATATAACCGTCTCAGTCATGCTCTCAAAACGAGGTTGCTGATGACTGTGCACTCTGTACTTTATTACATATATGTATCAGAGAGGATGAAAAACACCCACTCGTTTGAATCATGGTGTCTGGAACGAAATAAAATAGCTATTTGAGCTATTAACATTATACAGTATGATTTTTAGCAAACAAGAGACTTGTTGAGCATGGAGAAAAACCAGCCTATTGTAACAAAAAGTAATATGTCTAGATTGTGTAGTTATCATCATCAATTCATCATGTTTAAAATGGAAACCACAGAGGATTTTTTTCACAATTAATAATTGTACACAGACAGTCATCTCAGTTTTTAACGTGTTTGCTCACACAAGACACAAAATGTCAATCACCAATTGTTTCCCCGTCTATGTGTCATCCGAATTAGAGCAGTTGAATGTGTGTAGTTAAATGAGGAGAATTAGAAAGCAAACCAAACCAAACTACAATATTATCTTAATACCATCATTGAAAGCTTTGCATTGATCACTCCATTTTTTGGTTATGCTCAAAGTTACAATTTTATCACGCTTTTACATAACTTTGCTCAAACTTTTAAGGTAAACACACCATACAAAGCCAAACAATCGTTTGTGTAAACAGTAAATGATTAAGGATGGGAGATCTTCTTTGTATCAATTTAACATGCTTTTTATAAACATAATAATAATTGCTAGTACAGTACAACCTCCATAATATCAACTAATCCGTTCCAAAAGAGTTGATTTCACAGAAAGTTGATACGAGAGAAGTTGAGTAGATTTTTTGAAAAAGATAGACTTGCGAATTAGCGGGATTAGAATTTTTGAATGCATGAATGTTGCATAGTACATAAGTAAGTTTTTTATACAAAAGAGAAACTTGCAAAAGTTCAAATTCCGCTAGATGTCAAATTCTCTCGTATCAACTTCATTCATAAAGTTGATACGAAGGAGGGTGACATCATGGAGGGTGATATTATGGAGGTTGTACTGTAAGATCCTTCTACATGTTCAAGTAAAATACTTTTATAAAATGTTACAATAAAACGATATAATACCAGTAAATTAAGGAAAATTGAGCAAGTTGAATTTCAGCCCACAACTCGAATGTTTGCGTGTGTACCTTTCACCCAAACCTTTTGCACCTTTTCCGATTGTTCTTTGATGTATTAAACGTGTACAATCAACTCAAAATGCAAACAGTGTTGCAAATACACAAATAGAAACGAAGTCTGTATCCATAGAAAATTTTGAAGGACTTAAAGGTGTTCCTTGTCATTTAATGTTGTAAAGAAAAAAATTCCTGATTTATTTATTCTGCTGGAGATTATTTGCTAGTCGTTTGGATAAAGTTCGATTCAACGTTGAGGATTTCAGAAGAAGATAAATAAATATATCCGCCTTTTTTCCAGAGTAAAATGCAGGCGTTTAATTCTTCAGTAACAGCTATGAATGCTTGTAAAAATCGTGATACAAAACTTGCAGGTTGTTCGATCCGGATGATCAAACAACCTGCGGAAAATTTGATGTGCTCTCACATTTTGGGATTTCTATGACTGTCTATGTTCTTGTATATTTTATTGTACATACGTCAAGTAACTTATTTTTTGGCGCATCCCTCCTGATTTATGGCGTTCATCCAATTTAACTATATCACAGGTGGAAAGCACATATATACATATGTACGTACTTGCAGGCAGTCGGTCTGTGCAAACAATCAACACTTGCCATTTATTTGAACTGCAGTTTTTATCATCCATCTTGTTGTTTTTACAAGTATACTTTTGCATTTTATTGTATTTTATTTTTTCCTTTCTTCCTGTTACATATTATACACCACGTGAATTTTACTCATAACATACGAATTTTAAATGACAGTGTCTGGCCTAGTTACTTTGATCCGAGAAAATGTATCCATGAGTTATGATGTATCCGTAAAAATAAAGTAAAAACAATACATACAATAGCTTTTCTACATTATTAGACATGCTTGGCATCAAATGGTGATCACAACTTTATGCCCTCAAATTCTGTTATATTCTAAAAGTTACTGGAACCTGCTATAATTTAAGAGATTGGGTGAGGTTTATTGGTGCTTTTTTGGACCAAATTGTTCAAAATGAAAATGATTTATTGCAAAACCTGTCTAATGCTATAATATAGAGAAGTGTAGGAAAGTCTCTTGTTTTTTGCTGTGTGTGAAAACGTCATGACACAAAGGATTTTCATTTTGGATTTTCTCCGCTGGAAATATCAAAACTTTATGCATAAAATAAAAGGGCAGAGATGTAATCTAGATAAACGTAAAAATAACACTAAATGCTAAAGGTAAGAGTCTCATCTTGTGCATTATGAGTACATATATACATGTGAATATGATGCAATGTAATATACTTTTATAGTTGTATGTGTATGCATAATACCTGTACTGCCCTTTACTTTTATCTTTTATTGTACTTTTATTTTTAAGGAACGGGTGATGCTCCTAAGCCATTAAGCAGGATGCAATGGAGACAGCTATACAAAGACAAAAGATTTTCATGCTGATGTGCATGCATATAAATATATGGAGGACATACATGTAATAGTTGAGAAAAATGCATTATGAATAAAAAAAGATGCAAAGGGGTAAAAAGTATAATAGAAAAAGAGTGGGACGAAGACGAAGGACGATGAAAATTCGTCTGTCGTCTGCATCGGAATGACTGTAGACTGTATACACTCGACTGTAAACGGAACACCCTACTGTACAGTTGGGAAGATCGAAAGAAATCCAGGAGCAAAGCTATTATAACCCGGGTAGAGTGAATCCAAGGGTTAAGTCTGTTCCAGTAAATATGGAAATGTGGGATTTTTTCGGATAAAAGTTGAACTGCACTTTTTTCCCTTTCTTTCATCTTCAGGAGGAACATATACAAAAGCTAAATGTGTATTTTTGTACATGTGATATGTATGTATTGTATTGTATTGTATTCTATATATTGTTGCTTGAGTCAACATTCTACAGTCTAGGATATAAAAATATTGAGATTGAATGAAGGAGACTCTGGAACGGGAAAAATAATATATCTGCAATAATCTATACCTCTATTTTCTTCACAGTGTACATACATACATAAAGGATATAGTACAGAGGATAAAATGGAGAAGATCTTTCTGGGAGTTGGAGAAAAAGTATACAACAAAGTGGAAGGAGCATTGAGCGCAATGCAAAAATGAAATCGCTCGGGTCCAATGCAAGAGGCTTAAAGGAGAGAGAATGGAGATCAAAAAATGGAATGAAGCCCAACAAGCAACTATAAATATAGATACCAAACCAAAGTAAAGTGAAGTATATACATAAAGCAAACCGTGGATAGCAAGGAAGAAGAAGAAGAAAAGTGAGAGTGAGAGAGAGAGAGAGAGAATCAGGTCCCATCTGCTCAGGATGAAGTGGAAAGTCTCCGGGGACTTTTGGAGATTTTATGCGGTCGAAATTTATAACTCCAGGATTTTCTACTATCAGAAAGAGCACATAGTTTATACTTTCTTCTTTCTTCTCTCTGATATATTCCATTCTGATTTCCTCGTTCTCTCTCTCTCTTCTCCAGAACTGCCAGCAACTTGACTCGACCAAACCAAACGATACAATACCAAACCAAACCATAAAAGGAAGATAAAATGTACAATATAACTACAATAGAGATATACAATTTTCTACAATACTTACAATTATAATGCATATAATTTCCTCTCTCATCCAACTATTACGTTATTATACTCAGAAATTCATGTAAAGTAAGAAAAGCCAACTGCCTTTCCATTTACATAAATTCTATATTACATATTACATATAAACGTCCCATCTTGAGTCCTGAGTCCTTACCCGGCCTGATATAGGCAGTCACAGTTTGTATAGTGCAGTATATTACGTAGATATAGGTACAAAGTAAAAAGGTTTATATTGTACAATGTAACAAACGCAATACACCTGCAAGCACAATATAAACGATGGGATAAATGAACGTGAATATACAAAGAAAAGTCTTCATTTAGCTCTCATTCATGATCATAATATAAAGAGAGAGGGAGCATAGAGAGAAGACACAAGTTGATACTGTTGAAGCTATCCCAATTATACACAATATGCAAACAATGAGTGCTAAAAAGCACCATCCTATTATACATGTATGTATGTATATTGCAAGGTACAGCATGCATACGTACATTTGTGCATAAAGTTGAACTGCTTTTCCATGTGTGTGCATAAATGGGGATCATATCATAATCATAACATTGTACATTTAGTGGGATGAGACCAACGTATAATATGTTGAAATGTATTTATTCTGACTCCCTCAATTAAACTCTGAACATTCAACATTACTTTGTCTTTAATCTGCAGGGAGAGAGAGAGAGAGATTCATGAAATGTAGATTTTACCCTTTCAAGTTTTATCATACATATATGTATCACGTGTGTATGATTCACGAATGTTGGAAATCCACGACCAGATCTTGAACCTCGACAGTTTCAAAGGACGGGATTTTGTGCAGAACCCCATTTGACGACCATATTAGTTAGTTAGTCTACCTTATTCGCCGTTGCTTGCTCGTATGATACTTTCGTTTGTGTATAGTCAAAGTCTGTCCATAACTCGAATTTATGTTTCCACTCATTACGATTATATGTTATTGTTACGACCATAAGAGTTTAGATTTGAGCAATGAAAATTACACTAATGCGAACAACCTTTGTTTTAAACATGAAGAAGAAGATCCCATCATAACATATTCATATGCCACATTACTGATTACGAGGCAATGCTAACCAACAATGTAGTAGATTAATAAGCGTACTTCAAGAGCGCGATTTTACAGGGGGAAAACCAAAATAGACCGATTGATGCTTCATACGATGGTTACACGAGTAGACCAAAATGTGCTATTAACTGAACACCCTTAAATAAATATTTGGTCTGCTTTGATCAAAAGTTGATGAGATTTGATGAGATCGGTTTGATGTGCATATGGTTCCAAATTCACATCATCTTTGATCAAATTTCGATAAGATTTTGGTGTGCACGTAACATCATCTCATCACTATCCCATCAAAATGCTACCGAATATTTACCATGTCAACAGAAAATACTGACCGATAATGATCTTATGAGATTTTGATAGTTTTATACCAAAATTTCATGAAAACTTGATCAAAGTTGATGAGATTTTCGACCAAATGCGTGTCAAAATTTCATCAAATCTGGAGCCCAGATATTTTTTTAAGGGCAGCCTCGTATAAATACATGCATGCATATTCTATACATATAGGCAGGATTAAAAACTATACAGACCTGTAGTATAGTGACAAAAATAAAACATTATTTATTTAATCTCATTTTACAGAAATTGAGAGGTAAATATAAAGAAAAATGTAAAAAATCTTAAATTACCGTAAATGCCTGAATAGTTAGACGCCGGCCACGCAAGAAGCATGTGCATTATGCCTATAGTTAGAAATTAATCTTTGTCTTTTGTGTTGTACTATTCAGGCATTTACAGTAAGACAAGTTTGATTAACAACGTAACAAATTATGCAAAATGTAAGGTATAAAAATCGCTTGTGGCACCTAATGGCCCTTCCTGCTCTTTTTACCTCCAACATGGTATGCCCCCCGACCAGCCTTCTCCGATGGACCACACTTATCCATACAATCCTTTTTATCTCCATAAATGTTCGTGTCCGGTTCATCCCCACCAATTGCTATTTCCTGACATTCACCCGCGGTATTGTTCCACGTCCAGACCTGTGTTTCGTTGTTTAAAAAACAGTCCCGATCAAAATATGGGTACACCAAAAATGTTAATATGCATATCTACAGGTCAAGTTGCCGCCATACTTTGATGAAACCCCGGGCATCTCCTGGCTTGACAACCTGGTTGCACTCCCAAACTGGGTGTTCAGGACCCGCTGGTTGGTGATTCTTTCCATAGATATCTGGCGTCAATGCCAAAATTGCTGGAAATAAAGGTCAGATTGTTTAAATTTCAAAGTTTAACCTTTTCGCTACGGGCATATTTGATACTATTTGATATTATTGCCTACAACAAATAATGTATTGAAATTTTGAA
>JAQIVE010000909.1:0-29756 GCA_034698285.1 Sminthurinus bimaculatus | reverse complement strand
ATTTCCTTTAAATTCCTCATACATGTACAATGTACATGTATGCATTCTCAAAAATAATCCAAGTAGCAAAAAAAACGGATGTCTGCAGAGAAAACGTCTTTCATCTGTTTAAATTCTTTCACTTCCCTCCTTTTCCCTCATTTCTTGTCCATGAATTTCATAATCTTGAAAATGATACAGCATTTTTACCCCAAAACCCGAAAAGAGAAAACTGTCACACATTGCAGCTTCATTAGAAAAAGTTGTCTTATGAAATCTGGGCGTCCCAAAGTATATGAGTTATAAAAATGGAGACTATCGACAAAAAACTTATTACAAATATTCTCTTGAGAATTTTGGGGAAAGTAACTTAAGTTTTACTGTGTAACTTAAGCTACATACACTCAATTTTAAATCAAATATGACAACAACTTCCTAGTTTTGCTGATGCTCTTGAAAAATCATTGGAAACGTGAGGGGAAATGTAGTTGGAGTTAGCTAAGTCATTTATCTGAAGTTAATTAAAAAGTACAATATCGATCACAGAAGTGAAGCTTGCACCAAGTTTTCATACCGCGTTGAAAACTTGCAAAAAACTTTAGATGGACCAAATTTTTACATGATTCACTCTGAATGACGCTCTTGTTCTGATTTAGTTAGTCAAACTTTTGTTTTCGTAGTTCTCTTGAAAGATTTTAGCTAATAATGCTCATCAATACACCTGTCTCACATTTTAAAAGTACCAAGGACAACAATAAGCTTGTTTTACGACCTTGTTTTCTTATACGCTTGTGTTACATTCTTGCACTAGTTTAACAAAAAAAATTGGCACTCAAAAAATTATCCGAAATAAAAATGCTCACTAAAAATGTAGTAAAAAATAAGTTTACAACATTAAAAAAACTTTAAACTTTCTTTCCGACCATCGACAAAAGGCTTCGTGAGACGATATCAACTAACCCAAAACGCGTAAATGGGTTTGATAACCACTTAAACATTTCAACAGCTTACATTCCGCAGAACTGCTGATATTTATTTATTACAAAAAAAAATCTCCTTTCGTCTGGTCAGTGCCGCCATTCCTGTAAAAAATTCAAGCTACATACATCTACAATGTACACGCACTCGTTGTGCGTTTCCTTTGATGCACGGGATTTTGTTTGTTTGTGTATGTTTGTATATTTGTATTTTTTTAAATTCCCAAGCATACACAAATAAAAACCTTAGGGCCAATAAGTGCTTTCTACACCTTTAACATACAAAATGCCAACATCAAAAATTGCTTGGAACAACCTTGAAACTCAAAGCTGAACCAAAGTCGAAACCAAAACACGACGAAACGTCTTTAGATACATCCAAGGCAACATTTCTTCAACATACTTTACTAGGTTCATATTTTTCGCATATATAGAAAAAAACACGGAAACACCGAACAAACTGCAAGCAAAAGCCAAGCTAACAAACACAAATAGACTTTTTCGTGGCGAGAACGGCGGTAAAAAGTATACCTTTGGTAGAAGACAGTGTAAGCAAACATGTGATTTCTTTTCCCAAGTCCTCGAGGACTTTGTTGATTTTGTGCTTATGTATAATGTATATGTACGTCTAGAGACTGCACGTACTGTACGTAGTTTTTGGCGGGTGGCGGAAGTGAAAAAAACTGTAGGCTGTCAAATCTTTCCATTAAAAAGTTTTCCAACTCTTCTACTTTTCCTGAACGGAACGGGGGCTTGAATTTTGAGTTTTGGATCCGAAGCATCAAAAACTTGCTCTTATATTTCTTCGGGTACTTTTATCGAACAAACTAAAGATAGCTAAAGGTCTCAATATTTACTAGATACATAATATCCAATTTGTCGCCTAAAACTTCCACTCTACAGTTTCTAGTTGTTAAGCCACAGTACTAGTCATGATTTTTGAAATTCCGAATATGTAAATCTTATATCTTACATGTTTTTAAGTAGCAGAAATGTTGTGACTGTTCAAATCAAGGGATTTTTTTACTATGCGTGAACTTTAAAGCTTCCTAATGGAGTTGTGTGCACATGTTGTTAATATAATGCCAAAGTAATTGCGCATATGTAATCCGCTGCTACATTTTTGATGTTTTAAGTCCGTTAACGTCATCAGGAATTATTGTATTGCAACTTTTCTGCACTAAAAAACGACGTAAGTCAATTGCGTAAAATGGCTTGAAATGTAGAATAAAGAATGAATGAAGTGAGTGGGAGTTGAAAAAATTTGGCAACAACAAAAGCTGACAAGGATGGATTCGTCATAATTTTACACACATCTGTATGTGTGTATGTATACATGTGCATTTGCAGTGGAAACAAAGAAAGAAATTTTAGCGGATACTTTTCCGCCCGTCCATTCCATTTCATGGAAAAATCTGTTCTGGAGAAATCAATTCCAATTCTTTTATATTTATTTTGCAGCAGAGTGAAGACAATATGTATTTTTTGGCTTTAACGCGGGCTTTCTCTCCTTTCAAACAAGAGTCAAACAGCAAGAAGTCCAAGGAAGTAAAGTCGACCGTATGCTCAAAAAAATGGAATATTTGCTCGAACAAGCAACTAACGACCAACCACTGAAAGTCATGTCGACATTGAGCATTTTGAAAGAAAGAGACGGGGCTAAAGTGCTTGATTTGGCGTTGCTTGGTCCATCAACTCCAAACTGTTTCAAAAGTCAAGGGGGGAAAACGTGGGGGAGTTGCACGTGGAGGAAACCCCAGAAAATGGGGAAAGGAGTAGGAAACCCTCACACAATAGAACTCAATCCATGAAGATGGAAAGTTAAACACAAGTTGTGAAGTATATATGTATGTACTTACAATGTTACAATGTACAGGGAATTTCAAATGTGAGATGAATAGAGAATCAAGGCCAAGTATTCGTATAATGTATATGTATATGTATATAGTATATAAACAATATATTAAAAGTGGAAAATGGTTGGCTCCTGGTTGAATCAATACATTTTCCATTGTTTGTCAAGTACTTTGTGAAGTAGCGCGCGATAGTGGCATAACATGCATAAAAATTTAAAGAAAAGGTTTCTGCCAAGTAAGAAGAATTATGGAAGTATAGGAAGCTAAACACTAATACAAAGTGATTTACATAATCTATATTCAACACGCTTTCCAAAGCTACTACAAAATTTGGAAATTTTTCAAAGACATGACAAAAAATTGGATGTTTTCAGCTAACCACAATTTAGTTGACCTTTTCGTCTGCTTTTCCCCCAAATTCGGTAGTAAGTTGATTAGACTTCCAAAAAATAAAAAAATTCACGATAACTAGATTGTGTTCAAGATATGAAAAAGATTGCTATCCATTTTCATTTATCTTACTTACCGCTGATTTATTCTCAATTTAGTTACATAAGTTTGATTACAATTGTAATGGTATCCGGATTGTTCATTTCTTGCCCTGATTCTGAATCCAGCTAAATGAATCCTTCATTTCCCTTTTCCCCCGTGACTGCATTATGTATAGAAAACGAAGCAAGATACTTTTATTCAGAAATGCTGAAATTCTTTGGCAGCCATTATCATTAAAGGCCACGGAAAATTATGTAAGTTCTGATAAAATAAAGCAATGATAAAGCAATTCAGTCAAGATGAAAGAAAAGAGCAAGATGAAGATGGTGGTTTTGGCCACTCACATGTCTCACGATGACAAGCCATTTTATTCTTCTCTGATATTCACTAATGCACCCGCTATCCGCTCCACTTTGCACAGCGATCTATCAATGGAGGACTATCACTGAAATTAATCCCAAGATAAATAGGATTTATTGATCAAAGAAAAAGATATGATTGTTCAAATAATATGATAACTTCATATAATAGAATACAAATACAAGGACAGTACACGATTGAAAAAATTGCTCTGCGGGTACCCATACAATAGAATATGTATGTACAACGCAAGACAATGTATAATGGAAGAAATGATCATCTGCTTTGGTCTTAAGTAGAGAGGAAACAGCTTGTATTGTGTAAGAGCAAAAGTACAAGGGGAAAGTGGAAGAACTCCTCTTGAGTCCTTGTAATCTCCCACTCATCTTCATTTTTTATCACTCCCACTAGACTCGGAGTCTCTACTTTTCTTTGTCCAGATGAACTTGACTTGATTTTTTTCCCTCGCCTTCTGCTGTCTGTTTGACATGACATGTCATGTCAATGTGTATAGCTGTGTGGAAAAGTTTTAGTTTCTCCAAGCTATTACTTCACTTAAATGTACTTTTTCTAAAAACCTTTCGCCATGATGTATGATGACTAAACGGTACAAGAGAGTCGTTATTTTTTAATGTGCTCTTTTTTTACAACTTGCAAAATTAAACAAGAAAGAATTTAAATGGCATTATCCACAGCAAGTTTTTTAACTTAAATGTGTGCTTATAACCTTTCATCTTCCAAAACGTACAGATAAAACCTTTGTAAAAAGTTTTGCCGAAACTTTGTTTTTCTTCAAATGTAATGTCGGAATAATTTTGAGTTCTTTTTCAAATAGCAAAAACAACCATAAAATTATGCTTAACTGCAAAAGTTACAACTTTTGCATAATTTTTAATCCTCACAATTGCAATGAGATGTTAATTTTGAGTGTTTGCACACGAATTCAAGGTTCTCAAGGGTAATAATTGTCCTGAAGGTTAACAACAAAAACATAAAACTCATTCTCAGGCCCGTTAAAAATTTTGAATGCTACCAATGTCACATTGCTGCGCTTTAGAAAAAAGAGCAGAGTATTCATCCAATGATTTATAAACGACGGAATCAGTATATAAAGTGCAAAATAAACAATGATTAGACAAGATTTGTTTGTTTATTTTGTAAGATCCAGCTATCTTCGACTTTCTCCAACTACAGTTGCGTACTTTTATGCATGTATCATTGTTTTTTTACTGATATTTGTCGCTCGTCTGTAAAGTTTTGCAAAAAAGGAAAACAGAATACACATTCTACCCTCTTCAGCCCCTCTTAGTTAAAGGGAACACTTAATTTTTGTCAAGTCTACACTTGCTTCAAAGCTGACAATAGAAAGCATGTTTTACTAGGTATTTTACTCTGAGGAGTTGAAAAGAATCGGGTAAATCAAGACGTGTAGGCAAAGAATCCCGTTTGTTTGCGTAGACATCTTACAGTAATTAAGTTTGTACCTTGAGTCTCTTTTTCCTGGAAGGCAGACAGGCTGCTGAAAAACAGACGGGGCTTCCTCATTTACACTGCGCTGCTCCTATTTTAATTTTCAATCCCATCCAGTCGATCCAAGGCAGCTCAGCTCTATCCAATCTACATACATATAGATATACCAATGCAACCCTATGCAAGCTGACTTAAGTCAAGTCAATCGAATCCAATCAAAATCCTATTCAACAAGTTTTCTTATCCACTTGCATCTACGGATTGGTAAAGATAGCTTTTCAAGTTTTCCAGGGAGTTGAAGCTGGATTGCTTTCTCTTGTTTAATTTCAGAATGGTACGATCGTTTTCATTAACACAAAGAAAAAGCTGATAGGTAGGTAGAAAAAAGGAGACAATATGCATCTGTTGTTAATACTAAAATTTGAATTGTCTGTTTCATAAAAAAGGTAAAAATCAAAACATGTTATCTACCTTTCCCGGAAATTTGAGCAATGTCAATGACAATTCGGTTTGCATACATATGACAAGATGAACTCAGATTTACGAGTTCAGCTACCTTCGCGGAATCGTCATTTTTTCATAGAAAACCCGGGCGGTTAGAGAGGCTATAAAGTTGTTTTTTGCTGTACGCATAAAGTTAGCTTGATTTTCTGTCTTACGAGTTGAACTCTAGCATTGATCTTTTTTCTCGGCAAACTTCCTGAATGATTAACTTTGTTGTTGTCATGCTGCGTTATTTTTCGTTGCAGTTGAGGCGATAGGAAGAATAGAAAAATTTTCTGTATATTATTTATCGTGATACGACTCGGATCCAAGTTTAATACATATTGGTTATTTCAAAATCAAATCGCTGGTGGAAAATACATATATGGGGGAGGCCATCCATCTTTAGCCGTCAGCGGCGGAGAAAATTCATTGTCACTCTTTCCCCTGGAATCTTGGATTTGAGATTTATGCTGAGAATAAGGATGGATTCAAAATATGGTGTACAGTATACATTGTATACATGTGTCGGCCTGGACTTGGAGGGAGGCAGAGCATCATTAGTCTATTCTTGTTTATTGTAAGGATCATCCGCCTGGCTAAATCAAGCTCAGTCTGACGCAAATGAATTTTTCATTTCATCCTCCTCAATCCCCTCACATGCTGTGAATCAATGTCAGCTCTCCGTGTACATCTATCCTCTATTCTCCTCCTCTGCCTTCCAAATTTTATCCGTAGCTAAAGCGTACAAAGTATAGAGATGCTGGAGCTGCTGGAAATCGAAATCAAACTGGAACTGGAGCTAGGGCTTGAGCTAGAACTGGATTTAGAGTTGAAACTAGAGTTGAAGCGAGATATCAGATGAGCAGATGATAATAATAATGAAACTTTCGCCTCCTTCTCTTTGCTTCTCATACTCATACTCATTTGCCAATGGCACAACAGCCATTTCCATCCGCGTGCCGTTTTCGTTTCACCTTTCATCATTGGGTTCCAAAATACATTTCCATGCAGTACTTTACGCACGAAACCTTGATATACACACATGTAAAGAACTCCATAATATACTATTTATATACTTATCAGAATCATCATCATCGTACCTATCATGATCCTTATCGTATCATCGTCATTGCTTTTGAAATTATGCAAAATTTGGATTTCCACGCACGCCTCGCGATTATTGTCTACATCGAGTTGGGTGGTATGTATAATGTATATGTATGTACCCAGTTTCATGTCCCAAACAGTCCAGTACGGCTTCTTATCTTTATTTTCAGCACTCTTCATTTATTGAGCGTGTACAAAATACTCAAGCTCTCAAAATATAATACCTTGAATGATATTATACAAAGAGTAACTCGTGTAAC
This sequence comes from Sminthurinus bimaculatus, assembly GCA_034698285.1. Taxonomy (NCBI): domain Eukaryota; kingdom Metazoa; phylum Arthropoda; class Collembola; order Symphypleona; family Katiannidae; genus Sminthurinus; species Sminthurinus bimaculatus. Next base: position 22,769 of record JAQIVE010000909.1, on the reverse strand, counting down.
TATGTATTAGATACAAGCATCTAGAATCTCTCAAATGTCACCTTCAATGGAGTGGGTGTATTTGTACAAATTGTTCGTTTTTAACTTTTAAGTACTTGTGTGAATCTGTACTTCCGAATTTTCTCAGGGTAAACGTTTTGTAACGATTTGCTTCCATTTAACTTTTAAAAAAGTTTTCTTGCCCAATCAAGTTGTTGGGCAACAACTAACTGTAGATGTAAAATGCCGGTACACCCCGCAATTTTCAAGGATCAATAAGTACCTAAAAATAAACCAAATTTGTCAAGCCTCCCGAGTCTTAGATTTACCTGTCCGTGAAAATGAGTAGTTACATTTATGTATATGCATATGTGGGCAGAGCCGCTATTTTTTACTCAGAACTTTACTACACAATACCTCCATATTTTTCACAAAGGGGCTTTAAAAATAGACGGAGATTTATTTGGAAACTTCACCTTACTTTGTTCCAGCATACATACATGGATACACCATACACGTGTTTGTGTGTATCTTTATGAGCTTGATGTATCCCCGTATCTTTTTTTAGCAGCAAATGTTTTGAAGCAGAAACCGAAACAAGCCAAACTCAGTATACATGATATGTACATAATACACTTGAACTATAGACATTTCGACGTGTGGAAAGGTGATCAATAGCATATTTAGTTATAGTCACATTTTGCTTGAGTTCATATTCACAAAATAAGCTCCAGAGCAGGGAAAAGGAGTGACGGGGAGACAAAGTGCGAATCGACAGTACAAGTTTAGCAAGGACAAGAGCATAACAAGTAACTACATACTAGAGCACAAGCTTAACCTTGCTCGAGAATTGATTCATTGCCTCACAACTAAACAACAACACCTGTCAATTCACACTGAGAAATGGATGAAATTCTCCCTGCATCTTCAACTCACCCCGTGCCCCGCTCTGTACTATAGGAGATTTTGCATTCCGTTCCAGTATACAACCACCACGCGTCGGATCGGCGACGGTTGACGTTGTCACATATAGGTTCAAGTTGACGTTGTTCCACTTTGTCAGGAAATACGTACGTTCATGTACTTTTATATGAGCTGCATGTGCTCTCACGTATGAAAAACCCTGATATCCTCTATTTTGCTACTGCTATTGTATGTGTAAGGTTCGTGGCGTGAGCCAGAGCTCTGAGCTCTTTTCTCCTATGTATGTACACTTATTTATAGCTCGCCGTATGTGACGCCACTCCACTCATTTTCAATCTACCCATCCGTACATGTGTATGTATGTATGCTCTTTGAACATTGATCACAAAGACAAACATGTAAACTTGGGGTTAAGTCCCCCCACTTTTCATTCTCATATTCAGTTTTATGGCAACTGACGCGGGGACCTGTGAAAAGTTGCAGAAATAAATATGGACGGATAAATAACTGCAAATATATTTGCACCTTCTCTTCGAGTTTCATACCCCAGTTTTTTCAATCTCTCAAAATCCATCGGAATCAGGGAACCAATCTTGTAATAAACAAAATAATATCAGCCATCCAGTTTTTGCTGAACTTGTAAGCATTGAAAAACCTTGAGATTAAGTATATGAGGCAGCAGACAAGTTGTTGGATTTACAAAGGTAGGTACACATCAATATCAAATAAACGTTGTGGGGGATTTCTCTGATCCTTTCTCTAATAACTAGTTCATGAAGCAGGAGAATCAGAACTTACCAGTATCAATATGAACTTAATTCTTTTCCTCGTGTTGTCACACCCAATAAGAGAGAGTAACTAAAGTCTAATTAGTTCTTGGCCCACAGCTTTAAAAATTCTAAGCAGAAAACATAATGTGAGATGCAAACGTATAATTCTTTTACTTTATATATTACAGCTTTAAAGATACCCGAAAGAGGGTAATGAAGAAAAATGAGCTTTGACACACGTCGACACATTTAGAATCTACATACATGTAATAATCTCCGTATAAATGTTGAATGCAGCTCAATCAAACTGCCGGCTTAATCTTCTCGCGTGCCGGTACGCCATTCTTCTTTGTCGTCATTACCGTTCCACACACTACATCATCTTACTATGTACAACGAACAACTACTCAACATTGGACTGGTTGGCATTGGTTTGGCTTGAATTTGAATTTTATAGCATTGACTTGATTCCACTTGCACTTGACTGTCTTTGCTTTTTACTTAACATACTGTTGAGCCTCGAGCTTTTAGGTTGTGCTTTGAGTATTTCGAGCTGACAATGACTACATCATTTACCTCATAAAATATTTCTCCGCTCATTTGAAAGAGCACTTTTCAACACCACTAAGATCAACTTGAGCAGAGTCCTTTGATTCCATTTTAGCCCTAGATCTGAATGCTCACGTTTCCTCACATTTGACATTCCACTATACAACCTACTTATTACCAGCCCGTACAGTAGTAATAATATGTACAAGTGTGTATTAAAGAAGAAAGTCAAAATCAAAGGAAGTAAGAGAGCACTTTAATTTCTCCACAAAAGTTGGCCTAACCTTCAGCTTGAGAGTCAAACTCAAGTGCACGTGTATAAATATGCTCGTACATTGTACACTACATTTAAACTCCCACCGTATATTATTATATATTGTACGCGGATAATTGTTCAGCCCACCGTCGACCGGCAGCCATTGTGACGTCTGTACATGCACACTAAGGGAAAAGGGCCGGCGAGGGTTGAAAGAACGAAACAAAAGTTTGGTGCAAGCATTAAACCTGTATTTGCTTCTTCCTTTCTCACTCTCTTGTGTGCGTGTTTTCCCGTGTTCCTGGCTTTTGACACTTTGACGCGCAGTCAAATTTTTCCAAAACATAAATGCTAAATGCTCAATCATCCCAAAGTATAGATGAAAAAACATTGTAGAATGTGGAAGAAGTCTGGGGAATGTCAACACTTCATTATTCGGACGTGATGAATCGTCCCATGATTTGAAATCGATACCAGGCGTGACGGCATGACAGTATTAAACGACGATGTTTACATACTATAAACATACCTAAACTTATAATGGCCAAATGGAAGATTCTAGAAAAATTGTCCATGCTTAAAAGATAACGGGTTTTCAAATTTTGGAGGAAATTTTATTTATTTTCTCAAACAACAATTATTATTACGTAGACTAACAAATGCACAACTTGCTTGTAGACACACGTTTTTATAGGAATCGTGAGTGAAACATTGACGGTGTCTAAATGGGATAATCTTGTATGTACGATGTACGCGTTATCGTAATCATAGGAGAAGTGACAGAACTATGATCATTTACTGAATTGACCTTATGCTCTCTCGACGTTAATCGTGACAGTAACATCTTTCTCCCTCATTCTGTCTTTTTACTTTTCTCGCTCTCCGTTTTTTCCTACTTTCCTCATTTTTCTTTCTGCCCAAGTATTTTGTTACATATTATATACATACATACATACATACATACTTGACAGCAGCACTCCTTTGAGCGTCGTTGTCTCTTGTTTGGTTATGTATAAAGCGTGCAAGCTGAAAAAATTAAGTGTCGAGTGTGGTTTTCGTTTTATATATCTGTCTCAACTTCTTTTTTCTTCCTTTTCTTTTTTTTTTGCTCTGTCGCTCCCATTAGTCAATCGCTTTACACCACAGTCGAGTTTATTCTCCTTGGAGTTATTTTCTGGCTCTTTCACAATCGAGGGTTGAGCCTGATTTTAACGATAGCCCCTTAAATCGAATTGAATGGAGAAGTGAGAAGTGTAACCGCTGTGGAGCGATTGACTGTAAAATGCGAAAAAATTCGATGGGAAAACCAAGGGCGACCTCAACATTTAAATCTTTTTTTTGTTTTTATTGCCTTGGCTTTGGCCCCGTGCCTTTTATCGTCTTGAAATTTTAATGGGACACCAATGGAAGAACTTTTCCACTTGCTTTTCTTCTTAACAAATAAATGGCTCGCCCGGTGTCCTCACCATTATATTGATGACAATTTTATTCATGGTGATTTCCCTGTGTAAAATTGATGAAGCTATCTTTATTTTTCATGCACAATTCTGTTATCGGCTAGTTTAAATGGATAAACGTTAAAATTCACAAACTTTAAAACTTTGATTTTGATTTTTCGATAACAAAAAGTAATACAGTACATATCATGTAACAAAAAAATTGTATTGTCTTGGTTTGTGTAGTAAAATTGCAAAAAATGTTATGTAAAGTTATTTGAAGGAACAAAGTTGTCAAAACAAGTCGTTTAAAGTTAGAACTAAATCAAGTTAATTGATATTTTTTTGTTTTTTGTCTTTGTCTAGGTGTATTTCTGTCCATAATGATAATTGTGTCGATCGTGGGGAATGCCCTGGTGTGCATCGCTGTCTACACGGAGCGATCGTTACGTCGGATCGGAAACTTGTTCATCGTGTCCCTGGCAATTGCTGACATGTTTGTGGCCTGTCTCGTCATGACTTTTGCCGTCGTCAATGATTTACTAGGCTATTGGATATTCGGGGAGCAGTTTTGCGACACTTGGATAGCCTTCGATGTTATGTGCTCCACCGCCTCTATCCTCAACCTTTGTGCCATCTCCATGGATCGGTAAAACGTTTTTCTTTTTTATTTGAGCTCAAAATATGTACATGTAGTTAAAACGATCAAAAGCTTACTTTGAAAATGCCCAAATTATGATTTCGAAACTACAGGTACGTTCACATTAAGGATCCATTGAGGTACGGCCGATGGGTAAATAAGCGAAGTATTCTCGCGGTGATAGCAGTCGTGTGGGTACTCGCGGCTCTCATCTCCTTCGTCCCCATTTCCTTAGATCTACACCGAGCCGACCACGTGGAAGTGGAACCGGGGGAAATGTCCGACCTACCCACTTGTGCTCTAGACTTAAGGCAGGTTTTTATTCTAAATCATCGCTCAATACACGTTTTAAAGACTTTTGTCAAAAATTGATAATTTAACTATGTATTTAATACTTGCAGTCCTACTTATGCCGTCGTCTCGTCCTGTGTCTCCTTCTACCTTCCTTGCATTGTGATGGTGGGAATTTACTGCCGACTGTATTTGTACGCGAGGAAGCACGTCAAAAATATTAAGGCTGTCACAAGGCACATGCCACGAGCTGAGGGACGATCCTCGGCCCTTCATCCTTCCTCTGCGTATCAGGTAGACTTTTAATCCTCTGTACTAGTACTAGAGGTATCACAAGTTTATTTTTTAAACGGAGCAAATTTTTCTGCCAATTTACCTATATTATTAATTTTCCTCTCTTGAATCCAGGTTTCGGACCACAAGGCAGCCGTAACTGTGGGAGTGATTATGGGCGTCTTCCTCGTAAGTCTAGACGTTCCGTCCTCAAACATTAAGTCATTTCAAAATTCAGATCCTACGTTAGATACACACTTTCTTTAAAACTCGACTGTGAAAATGTATTCAGCAAAATTTGTTCTTTTTGCTGATGTAACGGAATTTTGAAGAATTGATGTGTAAAGTGCAGAGTGCAGAGATTTGGATTTTGAGCAGAGTCAGTTGTATAAATCTATTAGCATCGTAAGCGTGTTTCCATTTTCCATGTTGGTAAATATTGTGGTTTTGACAGGTGTGTTGGGTTCCATTCTTCTGTGCAAATATCGTTGCGGCCTTTTGTAAAACGTGTATACCCGGACTGGCTTTTAAAGTAAGTCAAGTTTACTCTTATAATTTGTTACATATCAAAAGCCTACGCATCCCAATACGAACAAATGTGACACCAATATAGTTATTTTATCGTAGGGAGGTCGTACTCAATGCGGCTGATTATTCATAATTTTGTAAATATTCAGCCCAGCTAATATAAAGACACTTATTAAGCTTTATTTCTATATCCATGTGTATGAAGTATGAATATTTCTGCCTGTTGCAAGGCCTTTCTATCCTAACTCCTAACATGTTATTTCAAAGTCGAAATGGCAGCTACTGCAAAACGTTTTGATGTCAAAATCGATTGGGTAAATATGCCTCTTGGCTAGCTGCGGTGTGACTTTGAAATATAAAGCAAGTTTTTGTATTTGAACATGGTACAGGAACGAAATCAGGGTTTCTCCAATTCAACTGCACGTACAATGTGCATAGGCACGTTAATTTGTAATAATTGTAACAAGGTTAATATGAATATTGAATATGAATATGAATATGGTTATGTTTTCACAGATTCTAACCTGGTTGGGCTACTCCAACTCATCTTTCAATCCCGTGATTTATTCCATATTCAACACGGAGTTTCGAGCAGCCTTCCATCGCATCCTCACGTCCAAACTGCCACCTTGCTGCTCCGAAATCTCTTGTTCCTGTCATCTCATCTCGTGCTGCAGACGCTGTGGTTATCAGGCTGTAGCTCTCGTCCAAAAACGGTAAAGCCACAATATAACTACCCATGTATCTACGAATATCTCTGTTTAAGTGAAGCTGCACATCAGTTGTAAGGTGCACTTTGCTCATCTTTATTTTCACGCATATTTGCAGTATGAAATAAACAGCATATATGTACACAAGTTTGCTGCTTAAAATGCAGAATATCTACGATTTTCCGCTCGCAATTCCTGTTCCTCTCCGATTGGCCTAGATTTCCTACATCCATCCACACTTGTATGTATGTTGTGTGGTCTAGAAGAATTATACCCAAAATTAAATTGTCCTCTTTATTGCCCAATTCCACATTTCAAATATACAAACATGCTTTAAAATAGAATAGTTTTGAGCATGTAATTACGTTGTTGATAATTAACTTGGATGTTTATTACGGGTAGAAACTAAATGACCCTCAAATAATTTTTATTCATTATTGCCTTGAATTTGACTGCAGGTCCGATCCCGAGATAAGCTCGTTGCACCAGATGAATGGCGGAGCTTGTTCCTTCCGCGAGACTCCGCGATCCTCGGCGGCCTCGTGTTCTCTTCCCGGTGCTGGCGGCACGAGGTCGACAACTCCGCGGGAAATTAGATGCGGCTCCGGCTCCGGCGTCACAATTTTCCAGTCGGGGGAGAAAGTCAGTGCCATTTGAGGAAAGGTGAAGCCGTCGAGGCGGCGCAGCAATAGCAACGTAAATGTCGACACAGTGGTGTAACAAAAAATTATGTATATGATCCACATGTATACATTACACATGCTTCTCTAGTTAAAAGTTGCAGCTACATATTTATAACAGCTCACGTTATTGACGGCCAGTCCATTTTCTAACTCACTACAAAAACCAACAATTTGTTGACTCTTAAAAATGTGTTACAGTTCAAGTTCCATTTTTGAAGAAGATTCCTTCCAGTCACCATTTATACAAATAAGATAAATTTACAACTACAGATTAAGGTACGATTTACAGTAATATTTGGTGTTATGTCTTAAATCGTTATGTGAAACACAAAAACAAAACAAGTTGGTCAGAACCAGAACTTAGGAAGTGCAAGGTCAAAGTACCTATACGTACAATGTGTATTACTAAAATTGAACTTTTGTGTCAATTTGTTCATCTTTGTCGTCACCGTCGTAATCATCTATTACTCCACATTACTACAAAACTACAGTGAAAATGTCATCCGGTATTACAGTAGGGAAAATTCCCTTTGCGGCTGTACCCGCAGGAAAAAACCTTTGCATAGTTTGGCCCAGGGATGGGCTTTGTATCTAGTACCTTGTTAAAATGCAAATTCTTGGTCAAGGCCGATCTCAGGTTAGGGGAAGCAAAAACAAACAAGGGTCTAGGACAAACAACGGTACACTAAATATTACTCATGTGTCTACTACAATAGTGTGGAATGGAGCAAACCCGGAAATTACCCACTGGCAAAGAAAAACTGATACTTGCATCATTCTCTATGCTGACTTTGTTTACAAAATAAGTAAATATAAATTGTAAGATATTGAGCATCGATATAAATATATTATTATGCAAAATATCCTTATATTACCATATAATTTGTATGAACGATGCAAAACCTGACGATGTAAGTATTCTTTAGGAAGTTCATCCCTTGTGTGCTCAGTGTTCACCATCTTCTCATCTTCTCTTGCTCTACTTTACATTTTCCCGAAATTTCTCCCGTGTATTTTTTCTCGGGAATAGCTAAAAAGTAAAGTCACTGTTGTTTTCTCGAGGAAAGCAAAAAATGTTGTGTAACACATAATATGCATTGCTTACCATCTTATACATAGATGTAGAGGCTATAAAGTAGCAAAGATATTTCCCTTTTTAAATTGAGTTGGGCCAAGCTCACCTTCCCCACGCGGGCAACCCTTTTGAATTCTTTTTTACATCAAGTATCTAGTTGATAAGTCTTTTAGTCTTTGCCTCGTGCTCCAAATTTTACACACTCTAGATACATACGTGTGTAATAATATGTATGTATGTATCTCAATGTCCGTGCATATCCTTGTATACATACATATAGTTATTCCTTGCTCTTATGTATTCACAATTCCCTTCAAGGGCACGTTGGGGAATGATTGAGATAACGAGAGGAGAACTTGAGGCGAACATGCCTCAACTTTTCTCCTTTGAGATAAAAGTCACCGGATGAAAGATGCAGAATGACAAATCTATTCTGTACAACAAATACACTCTCAAATAGACAGACAGTCCCTTTGTCTTTGACTTTGTTTGCTTCTCAATTTTTCCCCTCCTTTGCAATATCTGTCGATCTATGAACAAGATTTTCCGAGAAGAATTGTATTTTTGTCTCATCCTTTGGCAAAGACGCTTCATTTTATGAGCTCTGAGCACTTGACTCCTGTGATGACTGATTGCTTGTACTCTACCAAATTCTTCTTTGTTATCTTCTTTTCGAGTGTCTAACATCATGGAATAGAACTAAAATATAATAATAATATTCTGAATTTTTAAGTTCCCCTGACATTTCTGTAGTCTGATTGTACATGTTGTTATTGTTCGTTATACATAGTACATAGGCATGTTTGTATAAAATATAAAATACAAAGTTTGACAGCAAAAAGATGACACTGATGATGATGATGACGTCGACATGACACGACGGTCGTACTTTACGTCTGTGTCTTTCCTTGATTGTTCACTGTTCGTGTCGTTATTATATTATTCGTAAACATTAAGTTTAGATGTCTCCGTTGATAATTTATTTAGTACCATGAAAAAACAAGGACGACTAGTCTCGAGCTTACAGAATATACACATAATTATATGTTTTAACTAAGTAGGTGCAGACTATTCTCGAGCCGAACCGAAAAAGTATTAATGCAATATTTATTATGGGATATATTTGGGTATGTGAATAATATTTATGCAACTTTATTTTTGTTGAAGAACGTGTGTATTCGCCTATATTATGCATAATGCATAGTGAATGATGGCAACTGGGAAAATGCAGAGGAGCATTGTATTTAAGTATACGTCTAGTGATAGAATTTTATACATTGTAATTATATCTTAATTATATTTAATAATACATCTAACATAGGAATATTACTATTGGTTAAAGGTATTCAACTTTATAATATACTATCCAATAATAATATAGGAGGGGGAAATGACGCTTCTGCAATAATGAGCGTAAGGCTTTTGAATGTATTGTATTAACATTATGTATGTATATAACGTAGTAACAAGTAAATATTTTAACTAGGTAATTGTATCACAACAACAACTGTTCAATGAGTGCATAAATATCAATATACTGAATAGTTAAACAGTTTTTTTTTCATTTTACCTTCTTTCAGTCATCGTGTTAGAAATGGGAGTTTTGAAGTTGTTTCACTAATTTATTAAGTATTTAAGAAGCATTAACTTTTCCCTTTCCTTATTTTCATTAAGAGTTTTTATTGAAAAATTTCTTTTCTCTTTTGAACACTTTCCGTAAAAATCACTATACCTGACACTCGAGTACCTAAAATTTTCCACTTCACATTTCAAAAAGATTCAATGTTTCTTCAAAAGTAAAAAAGGATTCAAAAACGTTTGTGTGTAACCTGTGATTATGAATTATGTACATAATCTAAACATATTATGCTGGACAATTGTACCTAGTACCTACACTTAATTCATGAAAGCTATCTTTCAATAGGTTTCACATTGTACATACGTATTGCGGATATTGTAGATTAAATTGATATCAGCTGGATCCCAATTAAACAAATATATTTAAAATTCTTATTTTTTGGAACGTTAACTTAAAAAGGTCTGCGATCTCTAAATGATAAGAAGCAACTCTGAACCGCACTTATTGTTGTAAATGTATTATTATACCTTGTGCACTTGTACGTTGGTGTGGTTGACCGGGACGTTGCCGTGTGACTGTTGATTGTTGATTGGATTGAAAAGCTCAAGAAGCTTTATTTATATGTATGTAGCTGTTAATTGGGTTGTAAAAATTTTGTTCTGAAAACTACATTGTTATTATTATGCATTAATTGTTACATACTGAAAAAATAATATTTAATGAGATTTTATATGATGATCCATATACATACACACAAAATCTACCCTCCGAGCGGAGCTTACAAAAATAAATATTTACTTTTTAGTTTAAGATTTTAATGCATGTGTATAGAGTGTAAGCATATAATGGACTAAGTATAATACATGCACAACCATAGTGTAATAAAACAAAGTGTAATATTTTGAGTATTGCATATTTTTTGAACTAAATAATTCAATATCAATGTTATGGTATAGGTTAAGTACGACCTGGTGGTCGAATATTGAGGGGATACTATATAACCGTGAATAAAGTAATCATAAAAGGAATCCTCATTTTTGTACTTAAAACTTAAAATGTCAGCCTAAATGGTTATTTTGTAAATGTATGAATAGATTATATGTAATTAAGGGACAGGATATGATGATGCTTCCAGGAAGTAACAGGTGTACTCAAAAAAGGGACAAAGGCCGAAGAGCTTTTGTCTGTTCATTGTTGTTCGTTCATGGAATATTCTATTTGTATTTGTATTGTACTTATGTACTCCATATAGTATTACTTGAAATAAAATTCTGTAATGTGGCTAAAAATACAGACTGTAGTAAGTATACCATTAGCGTTATATAGTAATTTATGAATAATAATAATAATAATAGACAATGTGCAATAATTAAAAGTATTGTTGAATTACTGGAAAACTAAGATACAAGCATTCATTATATGATGCACAAATATTTAGTATGGTAAAAGTGGACGAACGCGAAAAGGAAAGTCAAGAGGCAGGAAAATATTGTACAATTAACTTTCACCTCGTTTGTCATGTCCATTATATAAATAATAGTTATACGGTCCTTTAAAATCAAGATACATACTTATATACTTAAGTGTGTCCTAGTGATATGTAAAATTATAAAAAAATTAACTAGGCATTATAAAGATACCAACAGAGTACGTGCATAAGTACAAAGTTACATTTGTACGCCATGCATACGGAATACGGAACTATCTATCTATACATACAAATCTACATATAAATCAATGTATACAATGCACAAAAATGATAAACTTTAAAATACACACGATAGAAATCAATACTTTACTGATATATACTTAAACAAACATGAAATATTGACTATTATAATAATAAAAAATGAAATCTCGCGCATCAACTTGAATAAAAGCAAATTGTACAATATAATGAAGAACGTTGGGCGTATTTTTATTCGTTCTCCCGCACAATACTTTGGTTCATGTCTTTGAATTGTTGTGGCATCTTTTACACAAATGCAAATGTTTTGTTCAAAATTTAATTTAATTTGAAATTTCAATGAAACACAAGCATATTACGACAAAGAATAGACTGTGACAGCAAAATAATAGGAAGCCAACCTAAATATTGAATGACTCAGTGCGATTGCCAAGTTCTCAGGAGGGAAACTTTCTCCATGGTACAAAATGGAGAAAGTAAAAAAATTGCTAGAGACCTGGTTTACCACACTTAAATGCCAAGCCTCTCTTCTAGACTTTTTTCTTCAGGTAGGCCGAGAAATTTATATTAAAGGCACCTCAAAAAATAGAAACTTCTCAAGAAGCCACTCAAATGAAAAGGAGTAAAATCACAAGATATTACTTTAGAATTTTATTCTTTTTCTGAGCAGCAGATTTTTATTTCCATCATGAGCATAAAGTAGCCAAAGCTGTGGCTGTACAAAAAACGTTTTGTTAAAAACCTTTAAGTGAATTTTAGAAGGACTCGGATTGCTCAATGGAATAAAAAAAATGTAGCAGAGTTAGGGCTGGAAATAATAATTGAAGTGTGTGTATGTATGCCTACAGATTTCGGTTAAAATAATTTCCATACCCCTTTAAACAGAGAAGAGAAAAATCCAAATCGTGAGACGTCCGCGGTTAAAAGGAAACTCCTCAAGTATCCTCCAGGTTTTTGTGTCTATACACTATGTATCTGCACTATAATACTCTTGTAATCTGCTTTTCATTTTTAAAAAGTGGGAAAGTAGAAATGGGAAAGGTATAGACGTCGACGTTGGCGTGGCATTTGGCTAAATGGATGGCTCTTTACCTTTTACTTTTCACAAGTAGATTCAACCTTAGCTTTTATATCTTATTTTCTTGAGCAGCAGTTGTGTATATGTAACATCAATATACATACATACATACATGATGTATATATTGTGTAATCACGTGGGAGTTTTCATCAAGTACAATGCGTAAAACTTGAGCGTAAATCCAAGCCTAAAGTCATCCAAGTTGTTCGTCTCATTGAATTCAATTTCTTGTTTCATCTTGCCAAAATCTAAACTCAGCACTAATGCCACCTTAATGACAACTCAGTATGGCCACGTAAGAAACCACAAACCATAAGTTTCCGGAGTCTCAGATAGGTATAAAGAAGCCAAAAAACAAAATAATCCGCTCGGCTCCAAACTCCCTTTTAATTGCGTAGAAAAACGTTCATTATAAAGCTGGAATTTATTACACAGCATTATATAAGATGGTCTGATGAAAATCAGAATAAAATACCTACTGCAGAAAATGTTAAACGTTTGTTTTAGCTTTTAATTTACGAAAAATATGCTTCAAGATTTTAGTTTTTTAAAGCAAATTCCTTATCAAAATCGTCGCCTGCAAAAACCATAATGACACACATTTTTCGTTATTAATTTAGTGCGTAAAGGTAAAAATAGGATAAAAAACTAGTAAAAGTTACAACCCAGGCAACCATGTTTAGTAAAAGCATGCTTGACATTATTTCACGCCTGCACTCGACCGGCAGGTTTTGCTTGGTTGGGAAAAAAGTTTGTGAACACGTTTTCATCAGGTTTTCATGCTTTTCATCATAGTACACACGGCACACGACTCTTTTGGAACAGAAAAAGCCGAGAAAAAGAAAGAGTTTCTCATCCATATTCCATGGTAGAAAGTTTTTGTACGATGCGATTGCTCGAAGCTAACGACCCCGATGACCGATGAATGATGAAGCCAATCTAGGCAGAAAGACGGCGAGGAAAGACACAAAAAGAGTTACACAAAGTTAATTACTCGGATTCGTCCAGTCCCTGGATTCCAATTACGAGAAACTATGTATTTTTGGACTTTGATTTTCCCTTGTCTCTCACTCTCTCTCTCTATAAAACTTCTCCAGTCAGCCAGCCCAAATTCTACACAGCTTTCCAGTTATGCCATTCCAGTTATCATGGTTCCTGTTGTCACATGAACGGTCTACTTTTGCCTCACCTCAGTTTATTCTGCGTATTCACCCTTTGTCAATGCTGTATGGATGGATGGGACTATGGAAACATCAATACCGATACAAATCAAATGCATGATGGTTATAAATAAATAAGCAAATCGAGTCAACAGTTTTTGCGCTCTTTGTTAAACATTTTTTATTCTCTCTCACTTGTGGAGCATTCAAAAACACGTGTAGCTTATATATTTACTCTCTAGTGTATGGAAAGTCTGTATGAAGTATTTGCAATACATCTTCTTAAATTATTATATTTAGTTACATTCTTTGATTTGATGCTGCCGATAAACTTTTAGCCATTTTAACTGACTCTTGCGTAAAATACGATAACGTATTATATTTAACGGTTACACATCAGCATTTGAAACTGTCATAGAATTTCGACAAGAGCTTAATGCTTGACAGCGTATTACGTACTGTGAATTTGGAGTTTATTTTTGTCTTTATAAGATTAAATCACGCATTTTATGTTTCTTGTACGAGTACAAAATCAAGTATTTAACTTCACTGCACGCGGCATGGTAAAACATTATTTTCCCCCACTTTAATTATTTTATATATGTATACACAACACAGTTAAATACAGGACAGTATTATATGTTAACAAGTAAACGATAAACACTTTGTGCATTCACAGTTTTAGCACCAGGATGTGGCTAGCACGCTTAATTGTTTTTGGGCTCTTGCTTACACTTAATATTTATGTATGTGTAACAAAAGAAGAGCCGTTTCACAAGGACATAAATACATAATCAGAGTAGACATTTAGGATTCTGGATAAACCATGAAACATGGTTTTTAAGCGAATAAAATAATACAAAATATGTGCATAGTAATAGTAGACATTTTAAAACTATAGTACACTTAACAAAGTCTGTAAAAGAAGTCATCTTATTGTTAGAGTAAGATATATAGCAAAAATTTGCAGACTGACAAACTGGCTCTCACAATGAGTGCACGTATGTATGTATATACTTAGGATCACAAATTTTGGTACTTGACTTTTCACTTTCTCTTATTTTCACGTTAAATTCATACACATATCTGTACGACGATGACGGTTCTTAACTATAATGGTAGTTTCTTGAGCTACTCTCTACTGGTATAATATACTATACGTAAATACAGTTACATAATGTATAACATTTAATTATTTGCCTAATTGCAATTCATATTAACCTTTTACACCATGGGTACCTCTTTCACTTACTTTTTAAATAGCTATTGTAACTTACATACACACTCAAATTACACCAATATTCAATACAATGGAGCTATCACAATCATAATTTTTTGATATAGTGTCATCTGTTTTCCCCTTGTTTTTAAACAACTTTTTTTCAATATTTAGTGACAAGAATGTGTCCTTCGTCCAAAACATAAAATATGTATTTATAGACTTTTAAATTAAACCACAATCAGGGATTTTCTGCATTAGGGAGCTTTGACATTAAGAAAACAAAAATCAACATCTTTCCGTTCTCGAAAAATAAAATTTTAGTTCAAATTTTAATTTCAACAACCGTACAATACACATTGTTGATTAGTGTGAAGTAAAGTAAAGAAATTGTGACAAACTGTTGGTGCAATTTTTTCTGAAAGAATTACTTACTTAGTAATGATATCAACAATACCGATTCTATTAACATGGTAATACTAGATATAATTCTGTAGCTTATACGTCTTTATATTTTACTTTAGTTTACAAATATTATGTAAATGTATGAAGACTCAACTTTAACAAACGTTGAATTTTATTTATCTTGTACGTAATGTAAAGAATATGTTGTATTTAGTAATAATACCACGACAATGATATATGTATAATGGCGAATTATAATTGACGTAATGACTCAAGTTCCACACAAGAAACGTGAGACGTATTCATGGTTTCCTTGATTTTGTCCAGGCCTTGGCGCCCTCGGGCATGGTCGCCGACCTGTTTTTGGACCAAGCGGACTTTTTCGAGTCTGGAGTGGCCTTACTGTGACCCGCCGACCCGCGGTTTTTGAGGAAAGAACCCCCGGGGGAGGAGGTAGAGGAGGAGCCGTTCAGTTCCTGAATCTTATTGCTGCTGCCTCGGTTGGTGGCTCCGTGCATGGAGAGTGAGCTGGAGGTGGAGGGCGACAGGGTTTTGCTCTCCGAGTTGGAGTCGGGGATGGAGTAGTCGGAGGGCAGTTGGGAGTCGGACAGGCGGAACTCGCGGGTTGAGCAGCTGGTCGAAGGACTTCCAGAGGCCTCCATGGCTTTCAGCAGCTCCTCTTCCCATTCCGCCTCCTTCCGCTCCCTCTCGATCCTCTCCAGCTCCTTTTGGCGGTTGAAGGTCGTAAACTCCTCAGCTAATGGATCCAGCGTAAACTCCTGCAACATTCATAAACAAACAATCATCATCATACAGAAAAATTTGTTGGTTTCACCTTCACCTCTCACTATAGCATTCTCAGCTTCATCATGAATTGATCCATTCCATCCTTTAAATTTAATGGTCGGCACGTGGAAACTTTTCGAGTCATTAATTAATTTGCCTCTTTAATTGACGTTCTGTACTCCTAGCGCGTGGATTACATACATATACATAGTATAGCATGGTGCAAAGTACGAGTGGCACAAAACAAAAGTGCGAATGCAGATATAACAATTTTGGGGAGAAGGATGAAGTGTGGATGAAATAAATACAATAATATTTTAATTTATGTTTTATGCACCCAACTTGTACACAGCACTTACAAAACAGCAACCAACACCACAATACAAATAGAAGAAGAAACAAGAAAAGCAGCAGCAGCAGCTTGCGAATTACGAACCACCACCATCCTCATCCCTTTGTTTTTCTTCATTTGTTCCTGGGCAAAAGAGTAAGCCAAGAGACTTTAGTGGGTAATTTATAGCCCTAATTTTCAGGCAGTTTCCTTTTCTATTCCGCCCTCTATTTGACTACATCTTTTCATATTCTATTTCAACTTCAAGTCGTTTCCTTCCTCTTTCTTCCTGTGTGTGAGTATATATGAGTGGAGAAACCACAATCAATAATCTGTGGAAGTCTCCCACATATTTATAGAGCCCCTTTTGGGCAATCAGGCCAACACGAGGAGAACACAGATGTTCCTCAAAATTTAGGTCGTTAGTCACCCTTGCACTTGTGTGCCCTGCAATTCCAATTTGATTTTGCAATGCAAACAATAAAAAGTTAGATTAAGGTGTTGAAATAGGCCGATCTCTTTATGATTGTCAAGCATCCTTACTCGTTGAAGTTCATAGATTCAAGGTTTAAAAAAAAATTTTAATTCATATAAAAGCGAAACTGTTTGTCTTTGCTAAAAATGTCTTGGCAAAAACAGCAGAAAAAATTTCGTCATTGAATATACTTCTATAGCCGCATCAATTTTAAACAAAGGTTTGCTACTGAAAAATAATTGTTTGACAATTCTAACTCTCAGATTTTCATTGCGCAAAAACTTGGTCCCCTTTGAAGCTGAATGTTTGCTGCGAGCTCTATCGACGAGTTGACTTACCGCTCGCTTTTCGCACAGACCTGCAGAGCCCTCGCCCGCTTTCTCGGGGAAAGTTTGTTGACTTTCCCCGGAGAAAGCGGTAAACATTGTCTGGAGATGGCCATGGATGGCGCTAGAAACAAACTAGAAAGGTCTGCATCTGAACTTTCTTTTTTTGACTTGTAACTTGCAAACCAAATCCAAATCCAAATTCGATACCATGAAACTTGAGACTGTGAGCTTCAGGTTTACCCCTTTAAAAGTTTTTGATTTTTAGTCCATGAATTTACCGTTTTTCGTCTTTGATAGATACGCAAGTTTTGCATTTTCTTTTTTAAAGATTTGTTATCCAAAAATGTTAATCGGCTTGAATCACCATCAAATTACAAAAATCTGGGGAGACAGGCATTCGCAGTACAAGCAAAATTTATAGCAACACATATGTACATATGTAGTTCTTAATCATCTTATACTTTGTAAATTTTAAAATCTTGGAAAAATGGAGTTGCGGATTTCAAAAGAAATGCCGTGTACTCCCACACGACGGAAGAAAAAGCCGCAGCTGTTAGTTGTATGTACAGGTTTTACAACTTTTTTCTCGGCTAACTACGGCTCCGCTTGTAAATCGGCTTAAAAACCTGATCGGCTTATGAATGAACAGGGAAATCGGTTTACTTCCTTATCCCTGAGTTAAAAGGAGGCCGCGTTGCTGCTGTCATTTTTGTCATCAAAGACGAGTTTTATTTTTTGCCTCGTGTGTAACATGAAACTTTCCAATGTATTGAAATAAATGGAATTCAATTGAATTGAATTCGTCACCTTGGTCTACTGCGGCTCTAATCCCAAAACTACATTATCATGTACTTTGAATTTTTACCCACAATACATACGTATGTTTGTCTTCATAGATTTTTTCCCTGGTATTTATCTCAAATTTTCTTATTTCCCGTCTTTTATTCACGGCGTATCTTCATCTGTTGGTTAAATAATTCAAGATTTTCTCCTGAGAAAATTGAAAAAATCTTCCGATTTAATCAGCTTTCATTTGAGAAAATCCTTTCTTTTGCTCCTATTCAGGTCTATTTTTCTGTCGTGCTTTTGATTTCATTTTCTTCAGGTTGCAAGGCCGCCATGTAAATGCAAACGCAGTACATAATATGCAGAAATGAGCCAAAACAGAAAAGAGAGGAAGTACTTTTGTACCCCGGCTTTATCTTCATCTTGATCGTGATCACGATGATGATGATGATAATGACGTTGTTGGATCTTGGATATAAATGCATGGTCATAGTGACGTGGAAAAGTTTTGCACACGCCGCACCAACTAATTGGCTCGAGATGCATAATAGATGGGCCAGCAAAGGCCCAGTTACATTTTACACTCAGGCTACGGTTCAACTTTCACCATCGCATCCTATCTCATCCCAACCTGCAAACACACATTCATTGCATGCATTTTAGTGGATAGATTCCTGTTTTATCCCTAATCGTAACTACAGCTGTAGGCTGTGAGCCTTAGTTGGATGGTTATCTTTGGAGAAAGCAGCCTCCTTGTTTGCTTCCTCCACTAGTTATACTACCAGATGATTTATTATTCCCTTTCATTTTATTTTCATCCAAAGAGACCCGTGCATAAAGCACATACAGTGCGATGTATCGTATCTATACGATGCGGTGTTGTGTGGTGCGATTTGATGCGGCGTTCAAACAGAATGTTCATGTACACTAATATTATCTGTACTGCGGAAATTCGCGAGCAAGGATGAAGTTAAAAACAAAGAGTAACACACACTGATACATACATACTACATACATACGTAGTTAACAAGCGCAGTGTCAAGAGAATTTAGAATGTTCTTTGCAGATACTTGGTGTTTCTCTCTTATCTCTTATTTTTACCTTTATCTTTGAATTAGGGAAAAATGAGGGATAAAGTCCTTAAAAGTTTCCTCGCCTGAATTTTTGAACGCTTTTTCTATGCCTAATTAATGCTTAATTAAAGGAGATGCTCGTGCATCTCTTTTAAACTTGGCAAGTACATATTCCAGCCCACTTGTCAGCCATACGCGTGCATACATGTATCTGCATTCATGTTAGCTTATTTTTATTTCATGGCTGTGAAGAGCAGCGTCGACAAAAGAGTTCATCATTATTTTTAAGGCTTTTTACATGTAAAGGGAAGTATGTACGGATATGCTTTTATACAAAATGTTTATTGTCTTCCACTTGAAAGGAAAAGCCTGAGAATGAGATGGTTGTCGAAAGCAGAAAATATTAGTACAAGTACATATACATATAATATGTGTGCATGTGACTCTGGCGTCATTTCCAGGACCAGTTGGATATGTTAGCACATGCAATGCACAATCCAATCCATGCATCAAGTTATGGACTTGAAATGTTGGGCCTGGTTGGTTTGCAGTTTGTGAATTTGTGGTTTTGGTGAAAATGAAATAAATTTTACTGCAGTCACTAGGCACTCTATCCCTCAGTTAGTCAACTGTATTCATAAGTGTATGTGTGAGTGCGTGTGTTTGAATTTGACGGTTGATCCTTGATTCAAGTTGGTAGTTTCAACAAGCCATTCCTCCGGCTTCGTTCCTCTGGTTCCAACGTATACATTATCCATAGCTAAAGGACAAGGACGCGTGCAAACTATGTAAATTGTAAATATGCTATGCGCTTTCTTCCTCTTTCACCACGGCTGGCCTGCTAATTTGGAGAAAGTCCGGAATGAAACCAAGAGACGAAGATAAAGTAGGGAGATGAAAGAGTGTGTTTCATCTTTGTTTTTCAAATGTATGTGTTAACAAATGTATCATGTTGGTTGTATCGTGTTGACTTGATTTGCTTACCTGCAGTTCAGCTGAGGGAGTTTGGAATTCCCTGAGTGATCTCTGCTTGGCGAGTCTCTTCTTCTTCTTGTGCAAAGGTTTCGACTCCACAATCATTTCCTCTAGTTCAAAAGTGGGATCACAGTTCAAATGTCCTTTCTGCAACCAGAGAAAAAAATCATAGCCAACCAAATCAGAAATCAGAACCGGGAGGCAAAAAATTCGTTTACATCCTAACACATGCATAATTCTAGAAAGGACACTTTTACCTTTACCCTTTCAGCTAGACTTTGTGGACACACGTGTTGGTCAATCGTGATTGCAATTATTTAAATGTCAAGCTGGACAAGCTGAACTTGTCCTTTACTTTGAAATAATTCCCTAGACCACCGTAGAAGAACGAGCCGTTTACTTTTGATTATAAATTATAACCGCTGCACAATGTTGTCTACCTTTCTCGCAAACTTACCTTTACGTAATATATTAAATGTAATGCGTGATAATAATAATAAAATAATAATACAAAATGTGGCTTTCCCTTCCCAGTCGCTAATAGCAGATAAATTAAATTTTCTGCTTAATAATTTAATTTCATCAGTGACTTACATAATAATCTATGTAGACTACATATAAAGAGGTATTGAGCTATAAGGTTTACCATCAAAGATGTTGCTACAACTAGATTGTGGTTTTTGCTCATTTTCTGCGTTTTAATCAGGTTGGCAAAGCTAAAGTCTGCCAACAGGATAAACCGAGATAGTACGTACATATAAGTAGGGAAATTTGCCACATTGGCTTACGTCATGGGTGATAAAATTGCAGGGAGCACAAATCAACTTTCTTGTGATCTCTTTGAAACGGTATCTACATACATTGAATTGAATCTGAATCCGGGTCATCCACATGTTTGATTTGCAAGCAGTTTTTTATTTCAGCTCGGGATTCGATTTCTGCCATGATTTTGATCTTTTCTTTGACTTTGATTTCCCCTTTGCTTTTCCCGGGCTGGATGTGAGCTTTTACGATAAAAGTTACGACACTAGTTAATTCCAAGTTGGGCATACATAGTTAAATTTCCCATGTGTTTTAAGTGTTTACAGTGAGTTTCTCCAGCTCCATCAGTTCCTTCTTGTCCCTGTGCAATTTATTGCAGAATCATAACATCAATTTTTTTACGCTGGAGCCATTCGATCCATTCATTTAGATGTGACGCCATGTGATGCGACATAATTTTATGAGGCTGACGGATGCTTCATCGTCATCACCATTATTATTATTATTACAGATTAGATCGGCGCTGTTGGCTCAATACTTTTTGATGGGCTGCGATCATTTCAACTTTACTTTGCTTCCAAAGTCTTGGGCCATATCCTAAATATCCTCTGAAATGACGGCAACTTTCTTCGGGAATTTGACTCAAAATCAAAGCCCAGGTTGTGTGGCTTGA
The DNA here is from genome assembly GCA_034698285.1 of Sminthurinus bimaculatus. Taxonomy (NCBI): domain Eukaryota; kingdom Metazoa; phylum Arthropoda; class Collembola; order Symphypleona; family Katiannidae; genus Sminthurinus; species Sminthurinus bimaculatus. The sequence continues at coordinate 1,337 of JAQIVE010000909.1, read as the reverse complement.
TATGCACAACGTACATACATATGTCTGCGTCTATCCATGCATTTGATACACTGAAATCGGGAATGAGAAGAGTGTCAGATCGTGAATCAACATTGATGATAATGATCATGATAGGGAAGTTGAAGTTGAATTGGAGTGAAAGGTAAGATTTTGCTTTCTGGAAGTTTCTCTTCTTCAGTCTTCTTTTGCTCAAATTGCGTTGGGCTGGCTGGCTGACTGAAATTGATTTGAGTTGGCTGGTGAAATTAGGAAGGCGCCGTTGCAGAAACTTTCTACTCTCCTCTCCTTGGGTTTTGTTAACTTGCGAAGAACCAAGTTAAAACGAAGGCGAGGATAAAAAGGTGTGTGAAGAATCTATATGACACAGTCCAAGCCTCGGTCCAAATCGAAGTTCTAGTTTAGGAAACAAAAGCAAAAGGAAAGGCGGAGTTGGACGTCATCATCAATAGCACAATCATCATCATCCAATTATTCAAGGAGTCAACGAGTCAACATATCCGAATCCGAGCACTTCCTCCTCGGCTCATCATTGATCCGCCTTGTCCAAAACGTAAAAGACGATGTCCCAAATATGTATCCACTGAAAACACTTTGGCAGTTTCACTGTACATGTTTTTTCTCGTACTTGTACTTGTATACTTTTGCTTGTACTGTAGACACAGTTTCAAATCCAGATCCGAATTGAAATCCAAAGTCGCCGTGGAATTTGGATGGGGAACGACGCGGAGCACTCTCTTCATGTCACTTTCACTTATTTCTTTGCTCCACATACATGTGTATCAACATATGTATGTATGTCTGGCGGACAAAGGAGCGGCAGAGAGGGGAAAAGATAGCGGATCAAAGGTCAATTTGTGTTTTTGTACTGTGCTAATGGAGGGGAAACTCGTGCAAGTTCGTCGGCACGACGCGCCCCATTGAAAATAAAGTTAGCGACAAAGTGTCTCTCTCCTCTCTCACTCAGAATCGACGTGAGTCCTACTTTTTGCTGTTGAAAAGGCTGACAATTTACTTTCCGTGAAATTTAAAGAAAAAGAGCACGACTGTGACTATGGACACGTCTTTTTACGGAAAAAGAGCCTTCCGCCCGTGAGCTATGTCCTACGTATGTGCATTAGACTTCTTCATATTGCAATTTTGGTGAAAAGTTAAGCAGCCACCCCTTCATATCGTTCCTTTTGGATGCCTGCAATCACACAAAAAATTTGGTTCCAATCGGTTAAGGTTTAGAACTCGCCCACGGCCCTTAAAGTTAGATTGGGGATTTACATTAGCTTTCACCCCGAAATCATGCATGTTTGGGGTGGGGAGTGAAGGGGGGCAGGTAGAATTTTTAT
>JAQIVE010000908.1:0-29789 GCA_034698285.1 Sminthurinus bimaculatus | reverse complement strand
TAGGCTTGATACGGTTTGGGCCTTTAATAGGCTTGATACGGTTTGGGCCTTTAATAGGCTTGATACGGTTTGGGCCTTTAATAGGCTTGATACGGTTTGGGCCTGTAATTGGCTTGACATATAGTGAGAATTGATTAGCTTCTAGCCACTCTCTCTCTCTCTCCATCTTACAAAATTAAACCTGAAAAATTGAAGTGATAAAGTTAAGTGTTGTTTTTTATAATTGTTTGCGACTCTAATATAGGTTTTGTGATTTGTGATTGTGAATCCGATAAAACTGCCAATTTTTTCATATAATGTAATAAATAGTAAAATATAACAATTTCGACTTTTAAAAACCTTCGTGTTTTGAGAAAATACCTTTGAACCGCGTTTATCTACTTGGCAGTGTCATGTCGTAAAACATAAATCCCAAACGATGATTATTATGACATGACCCTTCCAAGAAAAGACTTTTTCGATATACTAAAATCTTTTCGCAAAGTCCAAAGTGTTACTTGTAACTATTCAAGATGCCGAATTTTTATTGATTCACAATGCACAATACTTATTATTTTAGGCACAACAAATTATAGGAAATAAGCAGTGCGACTTTTTTTATCAATGAATTAATTAAAGGTTGTAAAATATAAAATTATGATGATGGGCAATGATGCCGACAAAAAACAAAACAATATTTATTTTTCATTTTCTTCGAAATCCGTTGAGTATTTTTGAATCCGCATTTTAGTGCTAAAAATTAGCATCGAGTAAAAGGAAGGAAGAGATTGCATCGGTATTGCATTGGTATTGCATCGAGCGAGAGAGATGCTTAAGTATGTACATGCATGTAATCATTGAGGCAGCTATTCATTGCATGTGTGAGAAATGAGAGAATCTGGATATTCCCTCTGGATTTTCGTACTTTTTTAAATGCTAAATAATTAAGTCAGGGGTCAAATTTTAAAAAATCGATAGATATCATTAAAATCCCCTGTCTTTTCCCTTAAGAATGATGCATATATTGTTTCTTTGAACAACTTGGTTACTTGTAAAAGTTGGGTGGGACACCGAAGGATTTTAGAACTATATAGTTGTAGATATAGCCTGTTACAGTTTGGCTTTCATCATAAATTTCTCTGGGTTGTTTATAGTTTTCACCCATAATATTTATAACGGCATCCTAATCAATGTATTTCACTATCAGTTAAATTATGAGGAGAAAAATACCAATATTATTCTTAAAACTGAAACGTTCTATAATTAATTAAGTATCATAGTTTTTTTTATAAAATGCCTATTCCCTATTTCAGCACATGATATTATATACCTCTCGAAATAGCCCTTTATCAATTTCATCGCGAAAAAGACAAATTGTGACTATTGGAAAGTCAAAATGGGTCAAGTCAATGGGCAAATTGGTAGTGCATGCTTCTTTAGTTTGAGACATCGGTGGGTCCTCCAGTAATAATATATTATGCAAGTTATTATAATGCCTGGAAAAAATATGGAATGCCTAAATTACTGGGCATACATAACTACATGAAATGAGTGTACCCAATATGTTCGTACCAGATTTGTCCATGTTATTTCAGCTATCTCAGTATTCTGGAAGTTACATCGAAACTGCGGTACTCTATTCCGCTCAAGGTCAATGTCAACTTGATGTTCTTCCAATTGTACGTGAGGAATTCGTCCACTTTTTACTTCATGAATGTACTTGTCAAAAATTACAAAAGCAAGAAAAATGTAGTATTTCACCATTGTTCGCACACTTTAGTCATAGTGCAATGCAAAAAATTGCGTTGTTGTTGTATCTCATAAACCACATGTCGTACCTACAGTTTTGTGAGCATAAACATAAGTACTGTAATAATATGGAATGCCTTGCAAGAAAATTAACCTGGCTCAAAAAACGAACGTGTAAAACAGGTAACGGCTGAAAAAATTTGAACCAACGCAACTACAATTTACCGCCTGGTTTGTGAATAAATTAGTACCTAAAATTGTACTTAACACGACTGTTTGTTCGATACTAATGGTAAGTACAATATAGATAATGCATTATGCTGCTGGAGAAAGGACAGCTCTCGGGAGAAAGTACCATATTGAAATGACTTTTCCTCTCTTCCTTTTATATTACTTTCCATTTTCTCCTGCAGACCCTGGTTCTCCGCCTTTGCCCCCGCCAGCTCCACCGCCTTTACCCCCTTTTCCCCCTCCCGTCCCATCAGCTCCATCATTTCCAGACTTTGAATTTGATGTGGTCTTGTCCTCACTTGCTTCACCTCCCTCTTTTTTTCCACCACCATCCCCTCCTCTTCCACCACTTCCTATATAAAATGAACCATTGAAATTCATTTAAAACGTATATACTTTTTGTATACAATCAATGTATATGTAAACATTTCCAGTGATTGAACCTCCACCACCTCCTCCACCTCCTCCACCTCCTCCACCCCATTTCCCCGGTAGTCCAGGTTTTCCAGGCATTTTTCAATGATCACATGAACGTATTTATATTATGCATCTACTTTTAGAACCAGATAATTATTGCATGGATCTTTTGTACACGTAGAAATTATAGAAAGTTTTTGGCTAGTTGTATAGGTAGAAATGAATGCTTTTCTAGCAAATTATGTATTTTATGAGGTTCGAGTCACAAGGAATGCCCTGCAAAAACTATACAGAATACAGAAGTGTCCGCTATTCAATGAAGGATACAAAAAGACACAAAATGGGGAATATTGCATATCAAAAGCTTAGGTAACAAAAGCCACACTTGCAAGTTGAAGATTATCATTATATAGCCAAAGAATCATATTATTATGATTCCAAAATTTCCTTGGCCCTTCTCCTTCATTATAATAAATTTTAATGCAATAAGTATGACATTACAATTCACGATGTGTCAATGGAATATTTAGGGAAAAGTAAAAGTATTACCGATTTTTAAGCAGCAAAGGATTACTTTCATCCTGTATGTATTTACGGATACAACATCAGAGAATCAGAGAGTAAAAGCAAGGAAATGTCACCGTATATCTGTGTGCATGCTCGTCTATAATCTATAACACACATGCATATTATGTATATCTGTATGTATACGCATGGATCAATTTCTATGGTCAAAAACTTAAATCGAAATGAAAAAAGGAAAACTCAAAATTCTTTTTTGAAATCCAAAAAAAATCATCTCTCATCTCTCTCTTCCTCCTGGTTCCTGGTTCAGAAATATTAAAAACCATAATAATAGTAATTATCTTTTTCTTCCCATTTTCTTCCTCTCCCTCTCCCTCTTTAACTATCTCTTTGTTGTGACTTGTGACCAGGTCGTGTGTGCTGATAGTGTGACGGGTGCCAAAAAGGAAGTAGACAACTTTCCCTGTCTGTAAAATATATTCCGTTTGTAACTTATAAAACTATAAAACCGACCTCGTTAGTTTGGGTCGACACCATGGACATTGGCTCGTCGTCAGCCAATGTCATGAATTTAGAGGAGAGGATTTTGTCATTAGAACGTCAAAATGAATTTTATCGTGTTCGACTTCAAGAAATATTAAAGTGGAAAGACAATTTGGAAGAAATACTTGAAAGAAAACTTGGTAATACCCCTCAGTCTATTGTCTATTCCTCAATGAATATTGAATACATTTTTTACTCACAATTACTGTCTTTTATTGTTGATTGTCATTCTGTGATCGTGTGTCTATAATTTTATATTGTAGTTGGATAAATTATCATGCATATTAATATTACAAGTAAATGATGATTTCTTGACATGTTGCAACTTTGTCTGACAGGAAACATTTGAGCAAAAGTTTGTAACGAAAATAGAATTCATGTGTGTGCTTTGATACAAGTTCGAAATGTGCTTTGTTGGTTGATAAATGGTTTAATCTAACTTAACTAACTTATTTGTCTGTATGCTTATTTTGCAGGAGTACATATCGGATCCACATCAAATAACTCACAAACAAGTTCCAGTGGTGCTTCATCATTAAAGTTTTCATTACCGTCTTCGCATCTTTCATCTACGAATGGCTGGTCACCGGAATCATCGGATTCAATGTCAGTCAATCCTATGAGTCTATCAAATTCTAAGGTTACCGGTAAGAACCATGTTCTTTATAATAGTCATTCTTTCTTTGATATAATATGTATATTATTGTAAAATTCGACATTTTAGTATTGTGTGCTTATGTGTATTGACGTTATACATGAAGGACAGTCAATATAGAAAAAGTAATATTTGGATTTTTCATATATATTCTTCTTCTTATATTTACTTTATAGAAAAGGGGAAAAGGCGAGGAAGGCGTAAAAAACAAGATATTGATTACAAGGAAACTGATGACGTCGAAGAATTTTCTAATGTTCCTGGTAAGTAAAGAGAAAAGAACAAAAAATAGCTATTACATACTATATATTTTGGTACTGTGTGTTTCTTAAAATTTTAGAAATATTTATAGTATGCGAACCATTTTTTACGTATCGGGAATGTACACATCAACAAGTTAAGTATCGGGAATGTAATATTTAGTCATACAATACTAATTAGTAATTGATATCAAATTTTTAGTGCCAAAAAGGAAAAGAGGCCGTCCGAAGAAAAATCAAGCAGTGAGTGTAATTACGTGCGCACCAGGAAATAATAATTTACTGTTGAATCAATCTTTGATGCCTGATATGAAACATGATATAAGTGAAGGCTCACCGTGGGACAATACAGGAGAAAATGGTTATTATTTGACTTATTATTTTTTTGAATTTTTAAATTCTACAAAATAAAAACAAAACGGTACAAAAATATACTTCAGTACACTTGTTATTATTGGTATGTATATTACTGCATGTTTTTATTATTCAGCTGGTTACAAAATGGATGTCTCGAATGTACCGTCCATACCTCAAAAAAGGGGTAGAGGTTAGGATGAAAACTAATTTGTTATAAAGCTATTTTACTCAAAGTAATTAATGAAAAATCAATTTATTCATGTCATGTAACCATTTGTTTTTTTTTACCCTCCTTCAGGTCGACCCAAAAAGATTAAAGCAGAACATGATGAATACGCCTTTGAAGATGGTAGCATACATTTTTTTCATGCATAAAAATTACACTTTTGTTGCATGTGAAAGAACACAAGATTCCTAGCCTTACGCGTAATCTCCGAATCTGAGATATTTGTATCTAAAGTTTCCCGCCCTCCATTAGTTACATTATAAATTCAAACTTAAATGTGTGTGTGTGTAATTTAACTTTTAGCCAAGTTTTTAACCGAGATTTGAAACTTTCAGAACAAATAGTTATTGAACTCAATTAGTGGAATATGCAAAAAAGTGAATTTACGCGTAAGACTGTGGTCTGACACAAATATTCACGACGTCAGGAGCTACTTGTACTAATACCTAATACTTATCCAATATTATGTTATAACATACGATATTATATCATTGATTCATTATAGTTAAAGATTAACCATGAACTAATAGAATGATATTTTTCTGTAGGTGATCCTATAAAGAAAAAACCAGGAAGAAAGAAACGAGAACCCGGAATGCCATTTTCCAAAACTTGCGACGAATGTAATTTAGAATTTGAAAATAATCAAGATCTCTTGGCTCATAAACGTCTAATTCATCCTGAAAAATTCCACAAATGTACAATTTGTAACGAAACCTATCTACATGCGGGCTTTCTAGCCCGTCATATGGAATCACATACTTTGGAAAAAGACTATAAATGTCATTTACCTGCCATTAATCAAGGAGCGGACGGGAGGAATATTTCAAGGCCGTGCATCTCTTCTTTTAATACTTATCAGCTTCTCAAGGCACATTGTATTGAAAAACATGGAGTGGATTTAGGACGTCAAACAGATTGGAAGAGGGATAATGAACTTCATGACGGATATGGACAAGTGCACGACGGATACGGTGGGCAACTTGGGTCTGTAATACAACCTCCAGTTTCAACTCAGCAGCAACAACAACAACAGCAACCATCTCAGTCTCAATCTATGCCACAATCGCAACAAAGTTGTGGCGGTGGACCATCTGTAAACGATATAACAAGGAATGATCATATACAACAGCAACAGAATCAGCATCAACAAAATTCGAATCAAAATCCACATCAACAGCACCATCCAAATCCGCATTCAATGTCACAACAGCAGCATTCATTATTACATCAACAACATTCTCAGCAACAACCATATCGCCTCCCAGAAAGTGTAATATGGGGTAAGCATTGTTTTCAATTTGAATTTTGAGTACAATTTTATTTCTTCTTTTTTTCAGTTTTTTTGTGAAATGGAATAACAACATTTTAAGCAGTAAATAAGAAACCATACTCAATGGAACTTCATAGTTATTCCTTGTTATGACGAAGTACACGGGGAATGGCATGGTTAATAATGTCGTTTTAATACAACTAGGAATCTCTAATCAACAACAACATCATTTAATGACGGATGACGATGAGGATGGAGTAGATATAGAAAATATAAATGACCCGCTAACAGCTCTATTTAACGATGGTCCGGTTAACGACGCAACCATGGGCAATTATTTAAGCAATATAGAGCCTGATCCTATGCAACTATACTGACTTAAAAGCAGCTAAGTACATATTATTAAACTACTAATTACCAATCATTAGTTTATATTAGTTAGTATTTCAAATAGTATGAAACTATGTAAATTACATACTGCTATTGTTTTTATTCTTGCTCCCAAAAGCTCGTGTATTATGTGTAGATTCCTGAAATTATTGTAATATTTACTACATTTTTACCCAGTATCGCCCATAATATATCCTATGACTTCAAAAACCTATTTTAAGTTTTTAGACTATCATAATAAAATATGAACGAAGAAAGTTGTTAGCTATTGAAGAACTTTTTAATACAAGCTTTACGAACAAAAACCTTCTACCTAGGTTTTATTAAGTTATATTATAGAAAAGGTGTTGAACCGCAAAATTCACTACAAGTACGTTGATATTTAATTGATATAAATCTCTATCCTTGTAAAAAATTATTATAGTTTTATCCAAAAAGTATTTTTGCATGTTTTCCTGACATAGACGTAGATGGTATGTATCTACTCTTACATAACGTATAGATAGGGTAAGGTAAACAAATAAATATTTCCTTTCCATACTTTACATTTGGATGTTCTGCAAATAACTTGCCTCATACAGCAAACAAAACAATGAAAAGGCAAATAATAATGTGTTGTATGCTAATACTACTATTTACTAGGACTTTTCACTATGTATAAATACGAATGTATTACTAAACAAATCACAGTTGGATAAAACATCATCAGTTAGTTTCTGTTAGACTAAATGAATATTGAATTTATATCATTTCTACTACGATTACATTATAGTTACTTTTCGCCGCGTAGTTAGTTATTCTATGGTGTATTATTATTTTTTGTTAAACATGTTTAGTTTATTTTTGTTTATATATATTTGAAGATTGTTCTTCCTCTCTCCTTTGAGTCAAATAAATAATTAGAACAGATTTTACTATGTAGTTACTAGTTTTACACTAGCTCCCTTGTTTCTCACGGTATTTCAATGGAGAAAGTGTAAAAAAAAGAACAACATGAAAACAATAATCCAACTGTTTTATGATAAGATTTTCAAAAAGAGAATAAAAGCTCAGTGAGAGATTTCTAATGCTTCCCGTACAAAAAAAAAGCTAGAAATAAATATAGTTCATTCTCAAAACTACGCGTATTCTTCATATACGAAATTTCCGATTATTTAGGAAAAGCGCATTTTGTAATTTAACTAACTAGTACCTTCTTAGAACACTTACATACTGTATAATAGTTATTCACATTTACAAGGAAATGTCTTATATTTGTAAAATAATGGAGCTGATATAAAATATTTTCAAGATATACCTAACGTAAACAATGAAAATGTACTGAAAGTGCCCAAGTGTAAAACTAAGTATGATGTATGTACTTATAATTTCTATTTACTGTTCAATCCTTTCTCATTTACCTTTTTAATTTATTTTTATTGTTAGTGTACATTGTAAATGTATGAGTAAGATGAAAGAAAACAATGTTTACTAACAAATATTTACTTAGATGTGTAATTTGTAAAAGTTTAAATTTTGACAATGATCGTTGTTACTATTTATCTGCGTTGATGTCTCAGACTGAGACTCTCAGTCAGTTACGAATTTTCAGCGTTCAACTCTCAAAAATGAATTGTTCGATATGCGATCTATGTTCATTTATAGAAATTTTAATTATTTGTAAGACTTTAAAAATGAAAAACAATTCTTTTTTTATAAAATCACAACCCTCTTGTCATATAAAACAATTATTATACTAATGATTATTACTGATATTTTAGTACTTTAAATGAAACTTATTTAGTTCTTGAACACCGATGAAGGATTAGTTAAAAAGTTAAAAACAATCGTACTTAAGTATAATAATAATATAATTTGGAATGTTTCACAAGTAGGTACTTACTTGATATCTATTTTAATTTATTTATTAAGACTTGTCTGTGTGCTACTGTATAAGTATGACATTTGCAATCACAATTTCGTATTCTTGTCGTTTTAGTCCCTGTCGAATTTATATAATATATTGTTTTACCAGTTGCTATTATTGTTATCATTATTATTTTAATATAAAGGAGCTTAGTTATTATTACTATTATATTACAATCACGTTTTAAATATGGAGATATAGATATTTAGGTATAATATGAGTCAACTAATTTTCTGATTAAATTCTAATTAACATTAAGAAATACACATATGTACTTACATAGTTGTAATACCAATATCCATACTATTTGACTGCATAATATAATGAAAGCATTCTGATTAATGTCAGTTTTGAAAATTTATTGGTTTGCAAAAATTCGCTAATCTTATGCAAGCTTGAAACGCAATTAAACATGAACATGAATGTACAATGACTTTGAATATGTCAGCAAATGTATACAAAAACAAAAGGGATAATGACACTAACTGTTGGAATATCATATAAATGGTAGAATGTAAAATTGTTAAATATGTATTTGACCTTTGACCTGGGTAGTTAATTTTATGCGATCGACGAATATGTTATTGTATAACAAAAATAAATCTACCTAGGAGTTATTAATTGCACTGCTAAAAAGATGCCACACTGTAAATACCTATGTTTATAGGTAAACGACTTTCTTTTTCGGCTAAGCATAGTCATTTTTACACTGGTATATCCGCTTGATGTGTACGATTATACTATACCATGTTGTATACTATAAAATATTACAATAACTGATAAAAAGAATTGTACAACTACCATTACTATTATTTATTTAAGCATTAAAAACAGGTCTTTTGTGTCCCATTTAGTCTCACATTTCAATGATGATCTTAAATCTTAACTATAATATAATATTATTAACTTTATTAGTTACAGTTTTGTGCATAGTGCTAGAAAAAAAACTACCCCAACTGAATGTTAGTTAAACTATGAGTCGTGCTGCTGAGAAAATTTAACACTGGTTTATATAATATTTATAATATGAAAATGTACAATTAAATATTTTTCAGAATCAGGATGTCGATACACGTCGATATATTATATTACACAGTATTTCGTTTCTTCAGTGAATAGAAAAGTATCAATAGCAAGTGAAAAACAACAAACATATTTCTGTTTCTATACAGGAACTGTCTTCTGTATGTATACCAATTTATTCTAAAAGCTGACAGATACTGAAATCTTGTTATACTATTCGAACTATAAAGTGCGTACTTAAAAAATTACTCCTGAATTTTAATTGTCTCTCCTCGCCTCATAATCCCCAAAGTAATAATAGCAGCTACAATTTCTTGTGATCATTAGCCACCAGCTTGGGGTTAATGCAAAGGCGAGAACTAGAATGCTGTGAGGTTGATACCGATTTAAAGTACATGATTAAACAGCTTAGCCGAAGTGAAAGTGACGATACAGTGGTATATTGAAAGGGAGGGGGGACAAAAATTATCTTTGTAAAAAGGGTAGGACAGGTGATTTTTTAGTGAAATCGCTACATAGTATGAATGTAAAAGTAGTTGCCAATGTAAAAGAACAAATTATATTTGTACAATATTTAATATTTACAGAAAAGTACAGAATTTTCAAAGCTCTAAACAAAAGTCAATTTTCGTATTGCCTTTGCAAGTAGATCGTCGTCACTTTCGTATACCAAAACCTGCTTACTGCTATATTGTCTAAGAGGTCTGACTGAAGTAATCTTATGTAGTCTTTAGTCTTCTTCCCAGCTCTTTAGATTTCGAAGGACTAATGATACCCATACGTCCATACTTAAGTTTTCAGTTTTCATTACACAGATCTATGTAGATACAATAGTCTTCATAACATAATTTAACCCATACAATTCTTGTATAATACCATCTGGCAAGGTTTAATGCATATACTTACATTATACCTACTACATACATACTTTGAAACGTATGATAATATAATATAGTCAGGTATTATTGTCATTATAATTTGCCTCATGCAAGTATGTACTTTAAAGTGCTTTTTAACATGCAAGTATCAAATGCCTAAATACAATGTTGTTTGTTGTTGTTGTTGATTTATGATGGGTACAGAAAGTACATATAAATGCAATGGAATGTATTTAATTCCATATGCCTGAGTACAACAATATTAAGAATAAGTACATTACAAAAGTTTATAACTTGAGAATTAGCTAATGGAAATTCTTAAAATTACACTAATGAAAGAGAGATCGTTAAGTATAATATGCATGAATGTTATAATATAATGTATTTAAGCTTCTTTTGAGTTGAATCAGTTGAATTTTATTCGAACTTTTTTATTAGTTGGTAAATCTTTAAAATGCTGCAATCTAATTTAGGTTTGTCAGGAAGTATTATAGTTACCACGACCTAATATGTTATTAACTACTACAAACCCCCGTTAGGCCAAAATGTGTTGTTGGTCTGCTTTCACTTGCTTTCCCCATGTACTTGCATGCCCAAACAATGCATTAGGTCGTAATGGTGTCTACAAATTGAGTCCGACTTCAGGTTTTTTTTAGAATGGAACCAAAAACAAAGTGAAAAACAGAAATTTTCAATTCATCCTTTAATTTTCTGAAAAATAACGAAAGTCTTGAGACATATTCAAGTCTAAACAGAACCACACTAGTTACTGCGTGTACAACAGTAGCATGATAGTCATGGAATTCACAGTATTGTGTAAAGAGGTTGTTGCAAATAATAAAGGTTTGAATAAAACTGATCTCTTGTATGCATCTGATTCGAAAGAAGCTTCAAATACATGATATACACATACATGAGTAAGTAATGATTTTGTACGGCGAAAGTTCAGGAGCAAAAAAGAAGAAAAATGAGATTTCTATGCTGTGTGTACTTATTTCGTGCATTAAGGTCTGCGCAAACCAACGAATCAATTTTTAAATGTGCAAAAGCTATAATGTGCATGCAGAATAATAATATCTTATAATATTAACTCATTCGTTCAAGTCGAATAATGATAATAATATCTATATTTATAAGCTGCTAAATATTGTACTTAAAACAACCAATAGTTTTGTAAAATGTAATAATATACATACATACTTAAGGTAGGTAATATATTATGACTGTAGGTATGTACATATTAATAATAACATGTTGTATGAATCATATGAAATCAAACTTTAAAAAAGTTCTTGTATAGTACAATGGTATATAAAATGCATTTAGCGCATCCATAAATATGACCGGTAGGCGACGGAACGTAATACATATTATGTACGAGTTTTTATGTCAATTCTATATTCTATAATATAAAAAATACTTATTACCTTTGCAGTAGAAAATTGATTGTTGGGAACTCATTATTAAACAGTGATATCATGAAACGTTTGTTAATGACGCTATTACGCTAGTAGTAAGTAAGTACATAATTACGTAGGTAAATAGGTATAGATATATAAATATACTTTTGATAACAATATTGTGCATGTCAAATAATTCTATCGAGCAATCTATCGCCTCATATAAAAATGATAATGGAATGTTATGAAAAGTCATCATTTTAATTAACTTCCCTATGTGTGTGTGTGTAGATAGTCCAGTTTTGAGTTTTAGGTTTTCTTATAATAGTTTCTAATGTTCCTATTATTATGATGATATAATATTATTATAGAGTGCATTAGATTATGCACTATGCACCTGCTTGATTTTCTCTGTTTAAATAATCACCAATAAACCAATCATGTATAGCCATCCATAATAACGCTAAACTTTGTGGTTATTTTTTGTAGGTAGTTTATAAAATTTAACTTCAATGTCACTTCTCTATCGCTTAATTTGACCTGTTGTTCACCATTGTAGTAATCAGTCATCAAAACTGTACAGATGCAAATTCCTAAAGTATAGTTGTGTTTAGTAATTTGAGCAGCTATTCAGTCAGTGAATGAAATCATATAGACTTGTAGAAATTATAATAATTATCATATATTATTACAGATTGTATGCATCAATGTGCAATGTGCAGCGGAATGTATCTAGGCGTTCGATTGTTTAAAACTTAAAACAGCGTAAATATGTACATTGTGCAATTTAATTCCATTTTGAGATATAAGTTTCAAGCGCTTGTAGGGTCTTTTGACGTAAATTTTTGAAAACTTATTACCCAGCAGAAAAGGCTCACTGTACATTGAACTTTATAATGTTGCAGCACCCCGTCTACCAAACTAATGAAAAATCGTGTCATGTTGATCAACATTGATTATGCTAAAAATAAAATACGTACAAATTGGAAAGTAATTGGAGAGGTAAACATGTATTAGGCATATTGAAAAATATCTTACAATTACATACATATTATACATAGCTTTCATGCCGGTTTGATTGCATTTAAATAACAAAATGTATAATGGTTTTTTCCCAGCGCACCTTTTTTGTACTCTATTTATTCTATACCTATAATTAGGTACATGATAATATGTATTTAATGCAAGTATTCAAACCAAGCGTAATACAATTAAGTTGTGAATATTAGTTGTATCAGGATAAAACCTTCTTATAGCAAAGTATTTAGATCAGTCATATTATACTTAGCTAGTAGTTAATAATTAATCATAAGGAGTTTTACAAATGTTTGGGCTGCTAAACATCTAATTGTAAGTAATTGACCACGTTAGTTTAGCCGTAAGCCTCAATATGTGTTGAGAAACATTCTAGTCCGCGAAGAGTGCAATGAGTAACCATGGTAACTAAAGGGTACTCTTCGCGGACTAGAATGTTTCTCAACATGTATATTATGTGTTTTCAAATGGGTATGACAAATACATTAGTGCGTATATACACATTTTAAGTAACCTTTAGAACTTTAATGAATGCAAACAACCAATTATATTATTTAAAAAAAAGTACGAATAATCATAATTTGGTTTAAATATATTATACCTAAAATTCAAGATACATGATGATAACATATTATATAATACTATGATTGTATTTATATAAGAGATAATAAGTAAATACTTAAGACGATATCAATAAAATGTATATTCTGGGTCACTTATATACATACACTATTATTTATATAATATACTACAATATGGAATACCGCGTACATCATTTTTAAAAGTTAAGAAATAAAATGAAGTATTTAAATGATTTAATTTTGGGTTTGTTGGTGTAACCGACTACCGACTGGTGTCAATCTTCCATTTCATTATTTATTTTCATGAGAGTGAAAGAGAGAGAAAGGTACCTTGTATATTATTATTTGTTCAATATTGTGCATATTTTATATAGATATCACCTTGCATAATGTAGTTTTCGTAGTTTTCAAACTATTTGGAGGATTCAGGATTCGTCTAGTTATTACATTTAGTTTTATTTGTGTCCATTAATAAAACCCAATGAAAATAAGTGGTGCTTTCTCTCTGGACAATGTGAATATTTACACGCTCATGTGGACGGGCACATTTTGACGGACAAACAAACACAACGAGCTTTGCAATTAATATAGCTGGAAGCGGTATAATTAAAAACATTGTGTCAGTTGCTTTTTTTGCTTTCTTCTTTTTCTTTTTCTTCCCTTTAGCTTTTTTAGCTTTTACATTATAGTTTCCTTTCCTTTGCCGGTTTTGCCGTTACGGTTTTTACTATTGTATTATTTGGACCCCGGAAAGGAAGGAAACAAAATTACTAAATCACTACTGTTGGTATATCATCTGTTTGTGTTGTATCATTTCAGCCAAATTAATGCATTAGGCAACTATGTATTTACTCTGATTCGTTCATTTAATATTTGTGTTAGTTTTACGTTTTACGTGCCGAGTGCCAAAGTTAACAGTTAAAAAAGTATTAGTACGCACTTAAAAGTTCGGTTTTGTGTAAAAGAAACACTTTGATCAAAGACTTAAACGTAAAGCAATAGAAATTTTTACACAGTAGATAACATTATCAATTTCATTATTTCTTATACCACATACCTACTCGTTTACATATCAAAATGCCGCTCGTGTTTACGAGAGATGAAATTCGAGAACTCTTGACTGAAATGGGTTTTGGAGACTTGGATGAGGAAGACCTCAATAAATTTGTTCAAGGTAAGTATCTCATAAATCATAAACGTTAATTGATTCAACAAATCAATCAAAGATCAAAAACTACATTATGCTTTTCATTAGTTTTTCATGCTTGAAACTATTGTTTTATATGATGTGTATTTGTACAGATTTACGAAAGTTAATCAAAGCGGAGAGCCGGAAAAGGAGAAGAAGACGTTTGGGCCATACTGGTCATACGCGTTCAGATTTCTCAACGACTGCAGATGATACCACAACAAATTCAACATCTAATAGAGATGATGATTTTGATGATAGAGAAGGTATTGAAAATGCAGAAAATGTAGAAAATGTTTCAAGACTAGAGCGTCCTTCACTGCATAGTACAACAGCAGCAGATGATGACACTCATCCACATTTACTGTCTACACCAAAATCTAGACTTCGCAAGAAAAAAAGAGATCCTAATAATACTACTAGTACTGATTCAAGAACGGACTATTCTACAACTACTACAGTAACTTCAAATTCCCATTCCACGCCATCAAATGATGATGATGGTGATGACGATGATATTTTGGGGAAAGAAGATTACGACATACGAGTACCCGATAGTCGTGCATGGGGTAGCAGACCAAAATTGTATCACAACACGGATACTACTACTACTACAGATACTACTAATAATACTACTAATGGTGGTCCATATCCTCCTGATACTACTGGAGACACGCCTTCACATTTTAGGAACTCAACGACAACCACCTTTTCAACAACAGTAGAAACTACTAATACTACTACAGCTACAAGTTCTTCTGGAGATGCCGATGATACTCGTCGTCGACGTGCACCTCTCGGACAATCTCTGGACGATAACAAATCAGATAGACCAAGGAAGCATCAACACTCAAAAGATAAGGCTGATGGTCCATCAGGAGTAGTGAAGAAAAAGGTTCCCGTTGGAAAAACTAAGGATGGTAGAGAAAATACAAAATTATACACTCGGCAACCAGTGGGATCAGAAGATGTTTTAATTCCTCAACAATCTTCTGTGTCAGATTCAAATTCGAATCCGTCTAGTAACAGCAGTACCGCAGATTCTCTCTCTGATGATGACCTCTTACGCTTAATGGAACATATACTTAAAGGAGATATAACTTTACATAGTACTGAACCTAGTGAAGTTGGTAAGAAAAGCTTTTTTCATACTTAAGCATGCACCATTTTGTAAACTTTTACCCAATAGAGCATGTATGATGCATATAGTTATTTTATTTTTTATTATTCGAGGTTCGAGTCATAAATTGATTCTATTATTCATTGTACATTATTTAATCAATATATATATATATATATTATAATATTGATGTTCTATAAATGGGGATGTAGGTAGTAAGAAACTAGAAATTCCTGCAAAAATACGACGAGACCCTGTGGCCTTGTATCATTGGTATAAAACTTTCTGGGATAGACAGAAACCACCTGGAGAAGATCGTCATATGCAATTGCGCTGGAATGTCCGTGCAGGAACTGTAGGAAAATATCCTTGCGATGCGGTAATATATTTAATAAATATTGTATATTACTATGTGATCTATGTATCACCACATTTACTTAAGTCCTAAGCGTAATACGTTGTGGTTTTAATCTTGAAATACATTGACAGCAAAAGTAATTATGATGCATTATTTGAATTTGGATTTAATAGGATGGAGTAAAAATAGACTATTTGCGATTGAATCCCTTGAAGCAGAAGAAGAAAATATGTGCTTTTTAAAGATGTGTAATAATTAATAATGATAGTGCAACAGTTATACTAGTGTTATTAAAATTAAAAAAATAAACGAAATAACTTCAATGTATACAGGCTTCAATTCTACACAGTAAGATCCACTGTTTGTCAATAAGGTGTGGATTATCCATATTTGAAAATTATATTCAAGATCGGTAACGTTATTATAAAAAACTCGGTAAGTCTTCAAAACTAAACATACGTATTTATTCGACTACAATAATTTGGACATTTTTTATATAAAAAATAAAATATAAATTCTATTTTTATACCACACATTCTGCTGTGATTTCGGAATGGTATAACGGTTTGTTGTATAGATAATTCTGTCATCCGTTATACAACAAGATATTTTGTGTTTCATGTATATTCAATATTCAATCAAGTATAAAATATGAAGCGTTTGTAATGCAAACAACGACTACTAATATTAATCTAATTATCTCTATTTTTTTTCTGCTGCCATTAAATGATTCAATATACAATATATGTAAACGTTTTTGTGTGCATGAATATGGTATTCTTTTGGTGAAAAAGTGAATTTATTTTTTTATGGAACGTTAATTATTATTAATTTATACCTAATGTAAGTATTTTCTCATTATAACTTGACAAGCTCCAAATTTAATCCAGGTAAAACCTTTTTTGTATATTTGATGCCTATTTTACCTAAATATTACTTATTATATTGTTTTATTTTATGATTCGGCAATAACCTTTTCTTTTCATTATCTTTAATCGTTTGTAAAAAAGTTCAAAAAGTATAAATTAATGTAATATTTAATGTATTATCGTAGTGTTTATACTAGAATACCAATACACTGGTAATCTAGTGTGTCAATGCCTTACTAAAAATCTTACATTGATTTAGATAAATGTAAAATATTGTTACATTTTGTGCAATCATGTGTATTTATGTACACGCTACGTTTTCACCCTTGTTCTATCATTTCCAGTTTTTTTACGTTTTAACTAAATTAGTAATTTTTACAAATGTTTTAAGAGGGTGCCTTATAGCGCATGGTTTTTGAATCAAAAATTATTTTTTTGATTTTCGATTATTTTTTTTGATTTTTAATGCCTATACTTTGCATGTTATTTTCAAAAAACAAAACAAAAATACCACAAAAAAGTTTGGTTTCCAACGCAACACATTTATAAAATATTATTTTTGAATCAAAAACCATGCACTAGTGCCTTATCGTTATCAAATAAAAATTCTGCCAATATCTATAGAACAGTAAATTAACAACATTCATAATGATTGGCATCTTTTAAAGGTTGAAATTAGATCATTTTTGAGTGCATTTCGTAACTTGAATTATGTGCTGAATTTATTCAATTGTGTAAGTAATGGATTTTGTCAGATAAATAGTCAGATTGTATAGTAATAATGGTAGTAATATATAATGTTGTACTTTGAATTATATATTGCTACTCTACCTAACAGGAAGGACAATATTGTTATTTATTATATTGCTAGTACTACCCGTAATACTATTGTTATTGCAATGGTTAGGATCAATTTCCCTGTAGTCTCCATACTGTAAAGTGTCTCTAGTCTTTGGTGACGTTAGCTGATGCAAACTTGGGGTTCCTAAATCACCGCCGCCTCTCTGGAAAAGATGGTGGCTTTCCACAGATGAAAGCTCCATATGATTTGAAATATTAGTGGGTTGTAAGTCGCGGTCAGTGTTTCTGTCCGACTCGTCAGTTCCTCTGTGTAAAGGTTGAGCTTCGGTGGATGCCGCGTTTGGTGGTTGTAGAATACACCGTAGAATGATATTCATGGGCTCATTTGCCGCGATCGAATCCCACCGACATAACCACAGTAATGCCATGAATATCATGAAAACGGCTTCCAAGAATTTCACTTGCTCCAATAGTATCAGATCTATATAGTTGAATGTCGAAGGTATCCTCAAACATCCCTAATTTTTTTAAATTACATGTTACATTTTAAATAAAATACAAATTGTATGATATAAATAAATAATAAAATACAGTTTGTGTATTTTTATATTAGTTTCAATTTCTGTCAAATCAATATGAGCCTTTAAAATATTGTGCACTACCGTAAAATGAATATTTTGTATGGCTGAGTGATGAACTTGTTCATTGAAGAAAATATTTTTGCCACATCCTTCAAATATTTCTATGCAGCAAGAATCTGGAACGTCAGGTTTACTCCAGAATTTTTTCCAGTCATTCATGTTCTCAAGACCGCAGCACATGAACTCCTCTTGAAGTTTGTTCATGAAGGTGGGAGCTCCAGAGTTTTCTCCATGAATTTGGAAATAGTCAGACACTCTGTTTGCTGTGGCTTCAATTGCTACCGTCTGATTTTTCCACACATGTCCATGAGAATCCTCTTTAAATAAATACAATTATTGTAAAGTGTAATGTGCAAACAACAAACCAAACAATTAATTAATATGAACTCACGATTTAGCATTGATTAGTGAAAAGTCTAAAGTGCAAAAAAAAAAAACTTGAAAAACGTTGATTAGTCTCGAGTACCTTTGAATATCCAACATGCATTATAAATGATGATAAGAACCATCGTAGCCAAGCAGATAAAATAGTAGCGAGGATGAATATGGATTTCTCGAATAATGACTTGAGTGGTGAAGGTTAGCAGAATACATGCAATCCCCGCGATGATAACTAAAAGGGGAAGCTCAAATCTGTCATGTGTCTCGGAGATGAGAGAGTCTCGCTTTAAGGAAGACAGATATCCAGTGAGAATTACATCGCACACGGTACAAACCTAGGTTTAAAAAAAAAACGAAGATCACACAAAAGTGTCTACTTATGTAAACAGAATTTCAAGGATCCAATTTCATCTTTTCGTATTGTTTTGAATGAATAACGAATAAAGGGCCAGGAAATGTGTGAAAAGTAAAGTACCCAACAAAGTATTGCAAAGAGATAAATGATGAATCGACATTTGAAGCGGCGACTCTGGCGACGGAAGAAGTTTGCTTGTTCAAAGATTCTTTCAATGGAAGATCTCACAGATTCGTCCCTAGGGGCAGCAGAGAGAATGTAACGACCCCCTTCTCCTTCATTGCTGTTTAATATTAGGTCACTCAGATTGATTGAAATTTCCTGAGTTGGCTGAGCTGTAACTGGGGGTGGAATCGACATCTTCAAGAATGAATGCAACAAGTATCAAATAGGTATGTAGGTATAATGAAGGAAATTGTAAATATTTTTTGGGGGTGACAACAATAATATTATGTGCTTCTTATTTTATTTTTTTATGTGCATAATATATATTTTCTAAGTACTACTCTACTCCGTGATTGTATCAATTTGTAGTGTGTAAAGTGTAGTGTGTGGTTCCGATTTCAGATGTGCAAAATCCATAATAATTATAAAGAAAAACGAATAGTATAATGATGTGTGGTGGGGAATATGGGCGAAAATATCATTGACATTTGACTAAATCAGTAAAATAATGATAGGTAGTTGATAGTTGACAGTATAGTAGGTATTAATTACATGCAGGAACTTTTAAGTTCATGTTATTGATCGTTTTAACTGAAAATTTAAAGTGAAGGGAGAGGGGTTCTTATTATACCGTTAATTGGACTTTCAAATCACAATATCCATTTGGGGTGTAGGTGCTTATTTGCTAAATACTAAGTACTAAATACCTTATGCTTGAAAAGTACTTTGTTCTACATAGCAACATACTCAAGAATCCTTATGATGGATGGAGGATGGAGTGATAAAAGAAAATGTAATAACACGAATGAATGCCTAAGTACGTTTTTAGTTTTGAATTCCTTCATTTTCTTGACTGAACCCAGAAGTTAAATAACATCAGGTAATTACAATAGCTAAACCTAATTCGGTATAAAAAAATACATCTACATTTACATGCCTACAAAAGCAATTTGTGTATATGCAGAATGATAATGGTAACTACCAAGTACTTATTACTTACTTGACGGCTAGTTAAAATCTACAGTTTGAATTTCAAAGTAACCGTGACCAACATGTAAGCATATACCCTACAGTATTTTGTTGCTTGTAATTAGTTTTGTATTGTTGCCAAACGTTTAGAGTCCTCGTGGAACTATAATAAGAAACTTCTAAAAGTACAACACGATGTATGTACTATTTTTGACTGAAAGGGAAAAAGAGTTTTAGCTCTGACTATAATTATTTTTTAAACATCTCACACGACTTTGACTCTCATTTTTAGTGCATAAAATATGTGTGATCAAAGTGCTGAACGTGCAAGCATGGTGACTATTATCAATGAAATCCATCAAGTCTCTTCACTCCCTGCTATAAGGGGGCATTTTCCAGGGACTTGTCTCCGATCCTGGGATTTAACATCATCCTCAGTCGATAATGATGTAAGTAAATCTTTGATTTATAAAGGTATTATTAAACATAAAACATACAACATGATTCGTTGCGCCGTATGTAAAAATGTTTTGACATCTACAAAATATTAAATATTATCGTAAAAATAATACAATATGCATTATGCATGGTAGACCGATTACAGTAACTTGAGTATAAAATTATGCAAGATAAAAGTGCAGTTATAATATTTGTCGCGGTTTAGCGTCCTAATAAGAATTTAAAGTGAAGGCCGAACACAAATGATCAAAACCAAGAAGAAGGTCATAAAAATGATGAAGGGATCAATGCGTGTGCAAATTCATAATCATAGATGATATTGATAGGTAAGAAATAGAAGAGGTACTTATTAGTACTTTCCACAAACTATACTGTCAAACGCCGTTTTCTGACGTTTTCCCTTATGACTTAAGACTGACTTACGTAGGTATAAGTAATGTTAGTTGTTAGTACAAATGTGAATGTAATGCTGAAGTATACCCTCACTGGACTTTGTGTATGTTATTGACAAGCTGACAGTATGTATCTACATACAATAGCTGACAGCATGTAATATATCGTAGACTAGTGAGTGCATGTAAATATACAATTTAAAATTTACACCAGGTAATACATAAAATGCATGTTGTAAGAAAATACTTGATAGGTTCACTTACGTACCAAAACGCAGCAATAAGACATTTTGTTACTGCAGTATATACATCCGCTATACACACACGATTCACTCGGACTCCAAACAGAAAAAAGCTTTTAGACTTAAGACCAATGAATGTCACACAAACACCCATATAGTATCACATGTATTAAATATGCATGTATCCGTGATGTTTCACCGAATGAATGTGTAAAAGGAGCTGTCTGCATTTTAATTGTTAGTTAGTACAGGTAAAAGTGGTATTACAATTTATAAATCAGGATATACAGAGAGAATAAATAGTGAACAAATAATGTAGGTCTAACCGTAGACACATCAACCAATATATTAATGTGACGGAATCTTACAAGCTGCAAAGAGAATTGATAAGGGATGGAAAACTGCGACTTACTTTAATTATACATTAGATGCGTGTGTGTACTTATGTATATTATGTATGTATATCTTTCGGGGCATTGTGAGTCGTGCGTGCTTTCTCCATTCATGCTCATCCTCTTTTACATACTGTATAGGCAATATGTATGGTGTATGTGTATGCCTTGAGTGTAGTATTTTAGATACTTTTTTCTTGCGTCAAACGCAGTGCAAAACTGGAATTTTCCGTATTTGATATTTTTATACGCACCTTGTACATGAAAAAGATGACAGTTATAAGGAAGGGCAAATTTGTGTCCAAGTTAATACTTAACACCGTACAACTGAATACAGTAGCCAGTTTAATTATAATTTTACTATAATAGTATACTATGTACTACGTTTAAACAGTCAAATCTTAGCTAGTAAGTACTTACATATAAATGTACTGATAACATTAAAAGCACAATATGCTTGTGTTTTGCAGTGGTTAATGTATTTTAAGCTATTTAGTAGGAGCAGAGTATATTCAAGTCATCCATGATTATTTTTTATGATGCATAATGTTTTTATGCTAACAGCATGAATATTTTTTTAAGGAGAATTCGCCAGTTTTATCGTCTTGTTTCCTTTGTCTGTTTCCAGCTCACTAAGGACACAGACTCCCAATTTCTTTTTAATCCTTTGGGTCGGCAAGTGTAGCTGTTCAAAATAGTTGAGCTCTCCAGCTCCCACAACATCATTTGAGTCGTGGTTAAAGTTGTGATTTCTGAATTTTTCTTCAAGACTTTTCGAATAATTATTGCTCATACTTTTTTCCGAGTGGAAACGATGCTGAAGGGTTGCATTATTATTTGTATTGCTGTTATTATTTTTGTTGTTGATTTCGGCGTGAGTGTCAGTAAGATTATTGCTAATATTCGTGGTTGTGCCCGTCATACCCCGTCCTTTGACATTCCTGCGGAAACAAGAATTCTTAGATGACGAATCGGTATGATGAGTACATTCAAGCATTTTATCTCGCTTTGCGAGCTCCTTAGCAAACGACTCCATTTCCTGAGCCGCCTCTTCTTCCTCGTCAATAAGGGACTCACTTAAGTCATATTTGGGGATAAAACCCTTCTGCCTTACTAGATGGATGACGAGAGAAATTGCCGTGAGGAAGAGGATCCAAGTCACCCACAAGTATTTTTTACTTTCCTCCACAGAAGAGTCTTCCCTTTGTACTTCCAAGTCTTGTATTTCTTCCCCTAAAAGTTTCTCTGCCATATAGACGAACATCTGAAACAAAAACAGAAACTTTTTGCATTCCAGTTTGACATGTAATCTATAAACATTCATGCATTTTTAGCTCATTAAGTACTTATTTTGTTACGTATTTCAGGGTCCATGCTAAGTATTCATTATTCATACTACGAGCAACATTTTACATAATCCAGAAATCTAAATCTATATTATTTGTGCATCATTAGCAAACTAAAGTTAAATTTATTCATAGTTTATCATTATTCACATTATTTTACCTACTTTGCTAAGCTCTTCTCTCAAAATAATAAATGCTTTATCGAGTTGCAACTCCATCGCCATTTTGACTCGTACAACTTTCCGTATACCCAATTCCAGGTGGCTTTTCTTTTCCCCAGCTAATAGTTTCCGCCGAATTCCTCCAGTTCTCCTCCGGGAAGTGTCGTGTAAAAAATATCCAACTCAAAATTTTTCATCTTGTGTCTTGTCTTGCATATCGCATATTGCAGGTACACCTAAAGTCGGCCGCATCATGTACCTATTCTATAAAATCCTAGACAATTGCAATTTATGTGAGTGGATTATGAAAAGTTTTGTTGTAGGTATTAGGTAAAAAATAACAACTTTGAGTATTTAAATGATGTTCAACTATTGTTATATCAACATTTAGGCCGAAATAATGCATAATTATGGTGGCAACTTTCTTATGTACTCGTCTAATCGTAAGAATGTTATGATCGTTGAACGTCGTACAACGGTCTATAGGAATGCTAGAGTATACAGTATACAAACTATGCAGAATATTATGGAATATGGAGAAGTGGGAGATAATTTTATGGCGGTTAAGCAAAGCAACCTTAGTTAACTAAACTTTAGTTTGTAAATTGTAATAATACCGTTACTTTATGGGTATAGTCTATGTATACTGATATATTTAGTTTGACTCGTGACTCACTTATAACTGACTTGTGAGTTGGCCTTTTTTTCTTCTAACTAGAAACAAAGAAAGACGCTTCAGTCTTCAGTCTTGAGGGGTACTTTTGACTACGACTCACATACAGTGTGCAAAACCGGGTCCCAAATTTTATTCATCGCCCTTGTCCTTTAATTATTACAGTTACTACGCAATTTTACACTTATTCAGTATAAAGTATAAACTGAATAAAAACTAGTTATAAATAATTACCCTACATCATTTACTTTTTTTTTACTTCCAAAACAATTAGAATATGGGAAATACCCGAAAAAATACTAAACAGAAGCAAACACCTAGTGTAGCTGTACAAGATGTTAACAGTAGGAGTAGGACTACAAGAAATAATAAAAAAGAAAATATACAGGGCAGTCCAGGCCCAGGTCATTCAAGTAGTTGCCGTGTTAAAACTCCAATGGTTGTCAACCTAAGTCCAGGAGACGAGCCAGCAACTTTTAGCTTCAGTTCATCTCGAATCAATAGCCCACGCCGATTTAACGGAAGCCCACCACTCGCACGAAATCCTCCGCCTTTGACCTTGTCTCCGACAGGAAGGTTCAACGAGTCACCTAGTGACTCAAATCTCCGCATCCTTATGGCCCAGCAGAGGAACGGATTTGCTGAGAATCAACGATGGATCGAACGCCTACAAATCGGGCAAGAAAAGATCAGCACAAAAATTGATATAGTTAGTACAGATGTTCAACAATTGGGACAAAGGGTTCAAAATATTGAAAATGTAATAGCTGGACAACCGAAAAAGTAAGTTTCCCTATAACATTATACATTATACATATGTAATATGTATAATGTTATAGGGAATAATATAATGTTATATTAAACAATTCTATTGTTTCTCCTTGACAGTTTCACAACATGTTTTTAGTTTTAATTTTTAATATCTCTCCTTTTGTGATTTTTATCATCATCGTTATGAGTCTTATTTGTTAAGGTATTATATACTATATTATATAATACCTTAACAAATAAGACTCATAACGATGATGATAATACAATATATTATGTAGAGATGTATGCTCTGACTCTTTTAGTGCTCTACCGCATTTGGATCAGGACAAAAATTTGAACACTGTTTGTCAAAACGGACACTCGGTAAATATTAGGCTGGAATTTAAATCTGCGAACGGTAAGACTTACAATTAATTCTACTTGATAACTTGATAATATTTTATCAATTACATGTAAGTAAACGCTAGTTCATTAGCTGACGAAAATTTTGTATTTATTGTTTACCACTTGGGGTCTTGCCTTTGTTTAACTAAACTAAGGGTATGCGTATAGCTTTCTCTTCAGTGTTTAAGAGTAGCATTGTTTTGTTCGTCAACAGGCCATACTCGTCATTACCAGTGCCTTTGTTGCTCAGGGTTTATGATTGAAACTTCGATAGGAAGCCACCTGAGGAGCCGAAAATGTACCCAAAAGAGACCATGTGCAAGCTGTAATTGAGGTTTGCTGCGTTAATGCAAAAGATATAACAAATATAATGTATGTAAAATACATATTATTATGATTCAGACAATGTCTTCAACACACATCAATAATTATAATATAAAATACGTTTCATGCTTATTTACTTTACAATGCTTCATATTTTTTTCAACCTACGAATAACATAATATGTTATTCTTATTTAAAAAAGAAAGTTATAGGAATATTAACACCATATACCAAGAAAATGTTTAATACTTGCATGCTCAATTTTTCCAAGATTCCAAGCAACTTTGCCTATATTACTTATGCAAGTTCTTTTAAGTACCTTATACTTGTTATATCTAACCGTAATTTTAAAGAAATTGTGTACGTCATACGTAGTTATGATGATTGTTGAACTCTTCTTACTCGTTTTTCGTTTTTACTGGTTTACTGATAAATTAACAAAGTATATTACACTAAAAAATTATTTTATTCACATGTTCGTTATATAATTTTTAAAATTTTAAATTTTATCATATTGTATTTAATATTGTTCATCGACTTTTATTTGAACGCCTTATGAGGAGTCGATTTCTTTAAAAGAAACTTATGATTTTTAATAAAGATCGATCAATTTATATTTGTGAATTTCCTATTGAGACAGATTTCGAAGATGTTTTATGCTGTATAATATTCCAACCAAGTAGTGCATATTGTATAAGATTTACGAATTAGTTGAAAATAATGATTGAATCAACAATCAACCGTATTTTACGTCCATACTTTATGATCTTTTATTTGCGTATATAAATATAGGCAATTTGTATTATTACATTCGCCAATCATTATCATTATTTGTTATTTATTCTACCAATATTGTACACGTGTACTATAATCTAGTTATGCCTGAGACTGACTCGTTTTGTTTGAACAATTTTACGTCTAAATATTTTGTTTTGTGATGTTGTACATTTGAATGTTTATTATTTTGAAGACTTTTCCAATCATTGTTACTTTATTGCTAATAATTCGAAAATTACTCTCAATCAATTTATTTTCTCAGTTTACCATACATAATACATACTTCTTACATACGTGCAGACTCATTATTATCTTCGTTACGCAGTACTATTCTTGTTGCATGTTTAAATCACGAAGTTAAAATCATTAATAGTAATAATTGTCAATAGTGGATAGCTATTGTTATTGTAAGAATAAGTAATAAGAAGTATGTTACCCCAGTACTACATACCTATACCTACTAATCTTCATTGATAGTTTTTCACCTTAACAAAATTTCATGCAGAAATAAACATAATAATATGTGTAATACAAGGGATATTACAATTTTATACTATTAAGGTAAGACAGGAAATACTTAAGGATTCAAGATTAAATTTCAAAACTAATATAATTTCTTTCTTTTTTTTCCATACAGGCATTTAAAAAAATACCGCATCTATAATCTATAGACATAGAACAATATGTTTACCTATTATTAATAGTTTTTAATTACAGTCGATGTGAAATGCAACAAACAAGTCGATTATTACATTACAATTCTTCTTACGATTGATGTTAAGCATTTTTCATACTCCAATTTTTTTCCATTTTGAAAATGCGTTACCGTATTCAACAGTGCCTACAAACTAAAATACGAAAAAATGTATCTATAACAGAAATCACTTGCAACTTGCATGTACACAATAATATTTCACTGCCGAATTTCTACAAACGTAACCTGTGTATTTACGCTTTTACATTTTTTTTTCATTTTATTTAAAATAGTATGACACAAGAACACGTCGATGTAAGCTTCACTTATGTGAGAATAAAATAAAATATACAATAATATTAGAATCCTATTGTTTAAAAGTTTTCGTGTGTAACAATTAAAATTTGTGTCCAGGAAGGAGATACATATTATACTTGTATTACACTCGTGTATTTAATATAAGTAAATTGGTTTGACTTGAACAAACTGATAGCCATTCCTTTGTTATTATTATTATTTTACATGTGGTTCAGTTCTCCCTTTTATAAATGTTCTTACGTCGAAAGATGCACAAGTTTTGAGTTGTTGTTACGTTACATTATTTTATTTTAGAAGGAAATTTTTTGTTTTATATTACACTTTAT
The DNA here is from genome assembly GCA_034698285.1 of Sminthurinus bimaculatus. NCBI lineage: Eukaryota > Metazoa > Arthropoda > Collembola > Symphypleona > Katiannidae > Sminthurinus > Sminthurinus bimaculatus. Next base: position 2,254 of record JAQIVE010000908.1, on the reverse strand, counting down.
ATAAGAGTTCACTTGATGAGATAGAAAACGATGAATTTATTAATCTAGATCATCCGCACTATTTGGTGGTTTTGGAGCATCAGCACCAGGTTCAGATCCTGGGAAGAAAGGGCCATCCATTGGGCCACCGAAACCACCTGGAGGAGCACCAGGGAATCCTCCTGGCATTCCACCGGGCATTCCTCCCATGCCTGGAAATCCACCCATGCCTCCCATTTTCCCCTTAAGAATACTTAGTAATCTGTTAAATTAATATTATTTATATATTAATAAATAGCTTCCCTTCCATCGACCATGTTTGACATATAGCTTAAAATTCATCGCCATGCACTGCAATAAAATCTATATTTGGATCATAAATATGTTTACTTACTTGGCAACTTTGGGATTCGACTGATACTTCAAAATATTCATAGGATTTTTACCAACATCATTAAAGGCGGCGGCCACTTCGGGATCACTAAAGAGTTCCAATACTTCTGGGTCGTTCATTATCTATACGAGCAAAAAGTATCATTGCAATGGATTAATAAAATTAACGGTAGTTTACAATAAATCGTTGTTATTAATAACATTTGATAATGACGACACGATCATTGTAGTATTACAAATTTTCCAGCGAATAGTCAAAACACATTCGTCCCATCAGCCATTGTACATATAGCTTCTTGCCTTAAACACGAATGGTTTTTCCGACTTTCTCTGACAATTATGAATTTCCTAGCAGAAGATTGAGATAAATATTGTAAGCAGACATCTAGATTATTTTCTTTACCTTATCAAGGCCAGGGATAGATCCGAAGAAATCTGATGGATTCGCTCCACCTTCGTCATCAACTGTAGGAGGTGCAGCTTTGGCTTCAGCATGAGCTCTGGCTCGTTCTTGAGCTCGAATCTTTCGCAACTTAATTTCTCGTTCTTCGTCTCGCCGTTTCTTTCTTAATCTCCATTCTTCGAGCTTACGTGCCTAAAAAATATACAACCATACATATATACACAATCAGTCATTGAAACCTAAAACATGTACACACTGTTACACAATTATTGCAGGTCAATATTATTTCTCATTTATCTCTACATCAAGTATGATTCATCCACAATACATACACAATGAAAAGCTTTATCCCGAAAGAATAATATACAGTTTTGAAGTTCAAAAACTCAGAATTTATCATAATCCTTACTTAACATATCATCATCATTTAACTATAATATTTAACGATTTCGCCAATTTCTCACTAAAACGAGGACCATACGCAAAACTCATGTCAAACAGTAAAAATATCACGCCTATCGTTGTCGACTGTCATAATATGTTTCATGTTTCACTGATGTAAAAAAGAAAGGCTATAATAATATGACAATCTTGTCTTGCTCTCATCCCACACGGAAAATTTCAAAAGAAAGCATAATATCCTCAATTCTCACACTGCACCACATAATATGCATAAAGGTATAATGAACATTTCACATCTGAAACCCAAATCCTAGCACATGTTGAAAAACTAAAATCGCAAACTCCTTATCACTATAAAATATACATGCTATAAAATCGTTTTGCATTCGTTTCATTTCCAATCTTTCATTGCATCAAGGCATTAACTAGCAAGCCAGCAAGTAGATATTCGGGTAAAAGCCAATTTTTTCTACTCTACCCAATCAAATCATTTGAGTTAAGTTGGCCTATACAACCCAGATTAATCTATGCAGCCAAATTCTAAATACACAGTGTGTATAGGTGAAATTATCTACGTATTTACTCTTTACATAGACCATTATTCCTGTCTTGGACACCTTTTTACAGAGCATTTCAAACAATGTACATTCATGCATGTATGTGTAGGTACTATACATTATTAAAACGATTACGTGTGCTCACGACATTAACTAGCAGAAAGTTCACAAAGTCCAAAGTATCTCTCCACCCACATCCCAGGAGACTTTCATCGGATCATTTTACCTACTGTTCTCATGTATATACCTAATATGTGTATCTTTAGGTGTCTTCATGTTCATTTGGTTTAATAATTTTAATATTATCATGGGTAGAATATTATACACTTACATAACACTTATGTATAACTATAATTATTAGTTATTAGTGCTGGGCAGCAATAAAACGGTACACAACGTGTACTCATTTTTTTACAAACAATCTCCACACCTGATTGTTTTTTAGACCTTGTAACAAGTGAAACAACATTATTTAGGTAAGAAGATGCACAGTACATGTATTGCACAAACTTTTCAAGGC
>JAQIVE010000907.1:0-29790 GCA_034698285.1 Sminthurinus bimaculatus | reverse complement strand
GGCCGCTTTATTTTCATGGTCCGAACCACCGTACGGTCGTTTCGACTCCGCACTTCTATTTTTATAAAGGACAGTAACCAAGGTTCAACTGTATTTTTAAATTATGTACATCGAGTGAATTTCAATTAGCGAGATGGTTAAAGAACAGTACAATAAATGCTAGATTACTTTTTTGTAGTATGTAATAGCTAATATTTATAAATATGTATTACCCTTTGATAGCGAGCTTTGTCACGTTGCGCGATGGCTTTGTATTTTTGTTTGACTTCCTCTCCACTCTGAGCCCAAAGTCGACCCAGCACTTTTGCAATTTGTCCCACACGGAAATCGGGATTCATTTCAGTGGCTCTTTGTCGTTCGTCATGGGCGAACCAGAAGAATGGAGACAGGGACTTTTTGGGTGCATAGGGATCCTTATTTTTCTTCTTCCTCTTCCTCCTTCGTTTCTTGTACTCGTCGGTTTCAGCGTACGCCTTCATCTCAAACTCAAAACGGGCCTTCTCTCGGGCGGCAATGTCACGGAAATGCTGCTTCTCCATATCTGACATGGCCTGAGTAAAAATAAAAGAAAGGATTTTAAAATATCATATAATAGAATTAACATACATTCCTAATATTTCATCGAGGTTTTAAGTACTGTACCGTGTTTTGTATATCTGTAAGAATTAAGAATATTGGTTGACATTGAACTTGAACTGATAGTTCATGTTGTGTTATGACACAAAAAGCTGTCCAAATAGTCTTTAAATAATTTAACCTGACATTTTATAGCGATTTCTATGTGTATTCTAGAGAGTTTTAGCTCTATTCTCATAATTTCTTTATTAATTGCACGTTTATTTATAATCCGTGATATATCATACGTGAAGACTTTAAATACTAAATAACACTGTACACTTTTACTTGGACAGCCGCAGTTTAGGAAAAAAGTCTATTCATTCCCCTCACGCATTTTTTCTCATGCATAGCACGATAATGATCAGGTTCGCATACAAAAACGACACGCAGTTAAGTTACTACTTGTACTGAAGTATATAGTATATAGCGTAATATACTTTTACGTATACCATGATACGTCATAATATTATTATGCACAATTATACACTACTCGTGTACTTTTATCATGCTCGTGTTATTTACTATTTATCCTGTGTTTAGTTTTCAAACATGCTTCGTTTTCTTCCCAGCTGAAAGAAATCATCAAAGTGTGAGCTTCTAAATGACAAGCTGTCAATTGTCATCATAACTTGAGTAATAATGAGAATCAAAGTATGTAGTCAATTTATGATTTGCTAAAACATGCCTAATGTACAGATTACAGATTCCACAGTATACATGTATACATACCTAAATGTTTGTGTGTGTTTTTACTAATTTGACATCAAAATGCAAAATACACAAAAATTAACATTCCATTCATCAATTTCTTGGAAAAAACTATTACTGCATACTGAGCACTAATAGGTAAAGTAAATAGGTATCAATTGTCAATAGAATTCCAAGATATAATTTTCATTACTGAAATTCCATAGTCAGCATATACCATATACCAAAGTACCTAAATAATGCTCACTTAAACATTTTTTGTCGTCCAGCTGAGGACTTCTGAGACAGGAGATACACATATGGCTAGCTATTATGGCAATATGTTGTATGTAGTATGTACATTTTTTAAGACATTTAAAAACCTACTTTGTTTAGCTTTTCTGCAATTATATTGCAAAAATTTACTCGTCTGCTCTGCTCTACAGTGCAAAATACAAAAAAATGTAAAAATACAATAATGCGTAAAAATATAATATGTACGAGGGATGATTCTAACTCTACAGTATGAGAAGAAGAGTTGAAAATTCTATTTTAAAAAGGGAATATGTAAACGAAAGAGAAGGAGAAGGAGAGGTTTTATCGACTCGATGTGGTTTTTAATACAAAACTGCATGTACATACATATATGAATAAATCAATACATTTATGTATGTAAACACATACACACACACACACAGATACGTAAAAGTACACTCTATGCAACTACACACAAACACTGTGTGTGGTGTGTGTGTGTGTGTGTGTATCGCGCTCTAGCAATATTATCCAGATATCTACCTTGATTCCAGGAAAATAATACAAATATTATGCCTTTTCCCTTTTAATTGTAAGCATAATATGAATATTATATAAATGTCAACATTTTGAACTTGAACCCTACAAGTCTATTCAGGCTTACAATTTTTTGAATGAGTAGCCATGGTAATGAATTAACAATAAGTACCTTTTTTACCTACATAATACAATGTACTCGTGACCATGACAAGGTACCAAAATGTCTTAAATGCTATACTAAAAACTAAATAGATTCCAGTAAAAGATAATCTAACCTTCCATCGCTGGGCACAAATTCTTGCAAAGTCTGCAAATCCGATTCTTTCTCCGGGTCGGGTCATCTTCTGCTCGGCTCGACAGCTCTGGACAAACTTTGCATAGGGATTTGTTCGACCTCTTGGCTTCTGGGGCTGCCCTCCTGCCGAGGGAATCGACATTGACATTGGCATTGACATTTTTGCAAATGCAAATGTCCTCTTGTCTCCTCAGCTGAGCTCTTCCTCCTCCTCCTCAATTGAATTTAATCTTTAATCCACTTTGCTATTCTGTTTTTTCCTGGATTCTTGATCTTGAGAATAATAATTCAGTTTCAAAGAGGCCGATTTTTCAACTCACTTTTGGTCAATCCTCAATCTATTAAAATCACAAAGAAGAATAAAATAATACACAATACACAACCGTCTCAAATTCCAGACTCTAGACACAAAAAAGTCAAATACAAACAAACTTGTCAACTTTAACTTTAACTATTGTTGGCCAAACTCTCATGACATGTCACTATTATTCACAATTGCATCACTAATCACAAACCATTCATTTTCCCTCGTAAATAACTTGAATTAAACTCGTGTGAACAAAGATTACTTATATATTATTTATCCACTTATCATCATATACGTCAGGATTTGGTAAATATAAACAATAGTCCACGCGCACTATATATTTATTTATTTACCAACAATAAGTAATAATCATAATCATCATCCACATAAACAGAGAGAGAAAGAGAGAGAGAGATGCATATAATTAAAGGGAGAAGAAGAGAGGGAGAGAGAGAGAGAGAGAGTAAAAAAAGGACCAGGGATAAAAATATGGGCCGTTGGAAAATACATCGATATATTCCAGACTCTTTCGTCTTCACCAAAATGAATGACAACAAGAATTAAATGGTCAAAAAGAGAGTAAAAAGGTGGTACTCACTTGGTGTTGGGGCCTCTCCTTCCAGATCTTTGTTGTGACCGACACTTGACAATAATTAGAATATAAAGGATAGTTGTACAATAGTTGTGTGCTTAATTGTTGTTGTTGTTGATGTAGTAGATAGTAGTACTTGTGTATATTTAAAAGTAAAAGCAGGAGAAGCAGCAGCAGACTTGTATAGTTTTCATATTGCGAACCAGACAGAGAGCGAGAGCAGCAGTATATAATATAAATATGTATGTATGTATTTTTTATAGCATAATGTACGAGTACATATAGGAAAGGATATATCAATTTTATTATGTATATTCTTTGGGCTTTTTGTACAACAACAAGAGCGAGAAAAGCTTTTCTCTCTCTCCTAGCTTTTTTTTTGTCCGGGAGGACGCGCTCATAATGACGTAAAGCAGCGTTAGGAGGGGAAAGGGGTCTGTCCATTGCATCTTTTAAAAGAATAAAATCCGTATTTGACGAATTTTTAGTTTAGTTTGGTTTAATTTTTTTCAAATTTTGAATTAAAAATGGTCGTATTTACTTGTATGCTTCGTCTCTTGATTTTGTTTAAAATTCTAAAAAATACGCCGTGGAATAATACGGAATACTGTCGTTTATGTGGTAAATTTGCCCTTTAGAGGGGGGGGGGGGAATTTAAAATGCTTAAATAAGGTTAAAAAATCGTCTTGTAGTATTTTTTGACCTGGATTTAAGATGCGATGAAAAAGCAGCTGTCAAAAAATATGGAGGGGTCAAATATTCATTTTGCGTCATGTATGCACGCTCCCTTAGTCGGGGCCTAGCCAAAGCCAGATCCAAAGCCCAAAACCAAGCCAAGCTGGCCTTTTATACTCCATACTCCTCCATCTCCGTCTTCTCTCGTTTCTTGTATAAGAGGACATAGAAGCGAATTTTAAATTGGGAGTAGTTTCCGAGGGCGGAGCGCAAGCAAGGATATATGAGGATGAATCTTTTGTTTTGGCTTGGGCTTGCATCTTGCGAGGTACAGTCTGCGCCGGAAAAAGATGCCCGACTCAGGACAAGAGGGGAGTGCTCGAGACGGATAAGGCAGAATGGGTCTGGAAGGGCGGAAAGCGTCTGGACCGAGGGTTTTTGCTCTCTCTTCTTCTCCTCTTCTGCTACTTCACAGACTCGAAAGAAAAGTCCCTCTCCCTCTCTTTCCCAGCTCTCCCTCTTCTTCTTCATCCCTGGAGTTTCGTTGTTGTTAGAAGCAGAAGAGACAACTCCAAGCTTAACTTGCGCAACATTAAATCTACTTATGTATACGTCCTACGTGCCTACATCCATAAATATACATATTATTCTAGGCTCTCTCTCTCTCTCTCTCTCTCTTTTTCTCTCTCTTTCTTGCTCCGGCTCTGTCGGTTGCAGAAAAGAGCGAAACGAAACAAACCTCAGCCCAAAATACATGGAACATGCATAAATGCATATATGCATACACTATACACAGACAAACATACTAGTACATACTAGTACATGTACATGTATTCACGAAGATTTTCAAAGCATCCTTTGAATATACATGTCTGCAGCTTCAGGTTCGCCGTATAGGTACTTTTATGCAAGCACAAAAGCTCCCAATTCCCAATTCTGATTCCTTTTTGTGTGTATTTACATACTTACATGGAAAAAACGTTTTCTTCAAAGGGAAAACGGTCGCTGGGCAAAAACGTGGATGGAAGAAACAGCAGCAACCATTTGTGTTTTAAAATACAGCAAATTATGCAGTTGAACCTTAGAAAATGCGAGTTTTTCAACGTTTGAGCTCACATCTAAGACATATCTGTGCGCTTCATAAATACAGCGAACGTCCCAGAGTTCAACGCCGCTCATGGAATTTTGGGCTAGAAACCAAGTTTTTCCAGTAGAGTTGAATGGGGACTGTGAACTGTTGTTTAATTCACAAAAAAAAGGCACAAATAAACCTTAATCTCCGAATTTTTTACCTCTATTCAAACAAATTCATCCCTAATGACTAATGACATCCCCGATAAAAATGCTGGGCAGATTTCTTTTCAGCTTTGTCCCTTTTTATTTTTCGGGCCATTGGTTCGTTGCACAAAACTTGACAAAATTCTGCTCAATTCTCTCGACAAAATTTTACAAGGTCACCGTGCCTGGCTTAAAATTGTCTCTGTATCATCTTCATCTACACCCTAATTTATTCGTGATCAATTATAATTCACCATGAACCCAAAAGTTTACTTTATGTTGACTTTTGTACATATTTGTCCCCATAATATTTGTTTAGGAAAGTCCTTGTCCATGACTTTGACTCGGAGTACCCCTGGAAAATTTCATGTTGCATACATACATCCATACATGTAAATTGTAAATAGTTATTATGCACTATGCACCATACATGTATATTATGCTGTCTGTTATTGATCATAATTTCTTCCATTTTGGTCTGCTTTTAGGCTTCATTTGACACGGTAATATTTCACAAGAAAAAAAAACAAGCTAGAAAATCGTGAGCCTTTTTGACATACATGCACACATACATAAATGTATGCATGTATTTTCATTCTCCTAAAATCCCCCCTTTGTTTTTCATCCGTTTTGTTTGACATTGTTGGAAAAACTGATTAGATTTTTTGTTTTGGGTTGATACCACTTAAAGATAGTGAGAGTAGGGAAAAGATCGTATAAAATGCTGGTTCGAAACAAACATCTCAACTAGTCTTCAGCTCAGCTCATTTAGTCCTAAATCAAATGAGCATTCTCAAAATTTGGACGATTTTCAAAATTTCTGTTTGAGTTCTAAATTTTTTTTGAAAAATATTAGTTCCTCCTTATAAATAGACGATATTTTTCTGCCCTTCCGAACTCGAGCAACCCAAATCCCGAATTTTTGAGGAAAAACGTCGGAAAAAATGGTGAAAAAAGCTCTTGTGCTTCTTCTTCTTCTTGGGACCCTTTTTGTAGAGAGTTGCCATGGTGAAGGAGGGGAAGTAGGAGGAGGGGGGAGTCCAATAACCGGAAAACTCATCCTCGGACAGTACAAGCTGACAAAGAGCGAAAATTTTGACGCCTACTTGGAGGCCGTCGGTAAGCTTTTGACCAACCTATTGATAATCAGTAAGAAATACATATCATGATCTTAACGATTTGTGTAATTTTTTAAATGAATTTTTAACTTTTTTGTATGGTGATGCGACTAGGAGTTGGATTCTTTTATCGGAGTAAGTTTGAAATTTTGTAATGATATCAAATACCTGCCCAAGCTCAAACTTTTTGACCATACATAAAGTCATATTATGCTAATCATAAAATTACAAGTAACATTTCAGCAACTTTAAGCTCGTCATTTAACGAATAGAATGATTGAAGCTATTTAAATTTGAACTGAATTAAATGTAACAAATGTTTTTGTAATTTTTGCAAAGAAATGGGGAGCTTTGTCAAGCCAACGACGGATATCGTCAAGCATGGCGACGATTGGACAATGACCACGTCCTCTACCTGGAAAACCGTCAAAATGGACTTTCGACTGGGAGTTCCTTTCGACGAGACGACCATCGATGGACGAAAGTGCAAAGTGAGTTCAAAAAAATTAAACTTATATTAACAAATATCTGGCATCATTTTTTATAAAAACAATTTTTGATTCTAAAGTTTACCTTGTACTTACCTAACCTTATTTTAATTTTTTGAAACGTAGTCCGTGGTGATACTAAAGAGCGAGACGGAAATGCTGCATACGATGAACTGTGACGACAAGCGGAAGATCGATGTTGTCCGAGAATTTTCCCCAGAGGGCATGACGATGCGCCTCGAGGCCGGTGGTGTCAAGTCCAAGAGATTCTATGAAAGAACTAAACGATAATTTGTTCTACAGTTTAAATCATATTTTAATCTCTTGAGCACAAAAAAACTTTATTGATTTTAATTTCCGGGCAGGAAGGAATGCTGGCTCAATTTTTCCTTGTCCAATTTTTTTATTCTAAATCTTGAGTTTATGCTTTTATATTTTTGATAAAATAAAACACGATAGATGAACCTCGAATTTGTTCTTAATTGCAAAAAATGAAGGATTTGCATTTAATATTATCGATTTATTAGTAACATCAATTAAAATGGTGACTAGTTTTATTTGTAATTTTATTGACCATCTCTTGTCTCGACTCTTGATCGAGGGGTTGGGTAGCCCTTTGGAGCCACTGAAGGCTCTTTCTACTGGCATTGTGCTCCCTCATGTAACCCCCAACTTTGTTCCACACTTTTGCATGATACTCATCAATGTAAGATATCTGGTGGTAAATAGGCGGATTTTAAATATAAATTTGAAAAAATGCTTACTTTTTCATGAAATATTGTGTATACGTATTCGAAAAAGTTACAACTTACTTCATCTTGCGTGAGCAAGCTGAGTTGGATGAGACTCTTTTGGATGGGCACCAGGGTCACGTCCTCGAATGTGACAAAATCCGGACTCTCCGTGTCATTCACCACTCGCACAATGTTCTCCAGGCGAATTCCATACTCGTCTTCTTTATAGTAGCCTGGCTCTGTATATTCACCATTGCATAAATTATCGTTTGTCTTTATAGCTGGAAATAATTTTCATCCATTTTTCAATATTATGGCGAAACAAAAAGTTTTCTGAAAAAACAGATGACCGTTAGAAGTGAAGGCATTGACATCAAAACCCGGGTCATGAGGGTCAGGATAGCGGGAGATATGGGGTGGGAATTCATGAACCGCGAGATAGGCCCCGATTCCGTGACCAGTATTGTGTCCAAAGTCAAGTCTCTATAAATGAAATATCGGCTAATTATTTGCCGAATCTTTCTGTTTTGGAAGGCTATTTTTCATCTCTCTTCAAAATACCTTTTTCCATAAAAATTGCCGGGCGAGGGAGTCGAGGGCGGACCCCAGAGTGTATCGGGAAAAAATGGCCGTTGTCACGGCAATTTGACCTTTAAGAACTCTCGTAAAGGAGTCCTTCATTTCCTCGGTGGGTTTACCAAAGTGGAGGGTTCGGGTCACATCCGTTGTCCCGTCGATATACTGACCCCCGCTGTCAATCAAAAGCATGTCATCCCGGCGCAGTTTCCGGTTCGTCGCCGGGGTCGCACTATAGTGAACGATGGCGCCGTTGGGACCACTCGCCGAAATCGTCTCGAAGCTCAGGCCTCTCGAGTATTCCTGTTTACTGATGTTGAATCAAACAATAAAATAATGTCAAAAATTTTGCTTAATTTAATTGGTTTAGATTTTTTGGGTAAATATTGGGAAAAAAATTCAACATACGCTCTGTATTGGTCGAGTTTCTCAGCGACGGAGAGTTCCGTCAAATCTTGCCCATCAGGGTGAATTTCAAATTGGTGATAGAGCCAGGCCATCCACTGGGCCATGGCAGCGCCATCTCGAATGTGCGCGGCAATCATCCCTTGGGCCTCCACCTCATTTTTGATGGCCTTAATGAGGGCGATGGGGGTGAGGGCGACGATGCGGCGACCTCTCGGGATTGTATTCGCAATGAGGGCGTTGCATAGGGAACTGATCCAAATACCGCCATTCGCATTATTCTTCACCTACAAGTTAACCGTTGTTTAAAAATTACCGTAAATTTTACTATTTACCCCGTATGCTTGTAATAAAATGTCTAAAAATAGCATAAAAAAATAAAAATAAGTAAAACACATGGAAGTCGAGTCGTTGGGTGACCCCGTCGTAGGGATAAATTGACCCCTGGAGCCGCAGCAAACTTCTCCGAATGTTCCTACTAATTTGCTTCTCACTAATGAACAGCTCAAAAGAGTCCATTTTGACGATGACGTAGGACACAAAGACGGGGGTGTAGGGGATGTCCGAGCCCCGTAAATTTAGAAGCCCTGCCCATTGCCCATCAAAAAAGTGCAATTAGCCCTCATTTTAAAAAATGTATAAAAAATAAAAATGATAAAAATAATTACAAGCAACGTCATCGAGCTCCGAGACGACGAGAATTTTTGCCCCCGCCTCCTCCATCATTTGTCGGACCTGCTTCAACTTTTTGGGGGTCGTCACCCCTGCAAACCGGAGGGGCTGTCGAACGACGGGGTTGTGGGGTTCCGGGGGTCGATCCTCGCCCCAGATCAAGTCCACGAGATTCCGTTTTACCCCCCGCAGTTTTATCCCTTCAAGGTCCAACTCGGTCTCAAGGGCGTCCCAGTCGCCCTCAGAAAACAGGGAGGGGTCCACGCCCACCACGTCCCCCTTCTTGAAGTGCTCACGGAGCCACTCGGCTATCGTGGGGCCACGGCCATCTTTTTTTAAAAAAACTTATAAATTGCTTGTTATAAAATCATGTTAATTTACTTTTTTTAAAAATTGCCTTCTTTCATGAGCATCCAAAATTTGGGGTCAAGTTGGTCCTCGGCCTGAATAAAATAGCGGGAGTCCGTCCATAGTAGGGCGACATTCTGGGTCACCACCGCTGTCCCTATTTTTTGACCATGTCATGTCATACGGGGAAAACTTTTCATCATCATTTGAATGGCTTTACATATTTTTATGGTACATACCAGCACTTCCGGTGAACCCGGTGACAAAGGCGCGCCTTCTATCACACGCCCTTAATTCTTCACTTTGATGTGCGTCTCCGCCGGGAATTATGTAGGCCACCAGATTCTCCTGCATCATCAAAAGTCGCAGCATGCCCAAAATGGCCGACGCATTTCCCGCCAGCATTTTGACACGCTGACACACACGTACACAGTCAGCCCAAATCCATTCAGTCAACGTTTTTGGGAGCCAAACTCATCGACACACACTGACCCGTTTTTTTCTCTTTCTGTCTCACATCCATCTCATTAGCCAACATTCATCAATTGCAATTAAACGTGTATTTTATGGTAACGGCAATCGATCGTCGCCATTGTTGTCCAACAGCATCTCATTAATTTAAATGAGCCTCGTATAGAAACATTACAAGTTTGTCACCTGCGCTAATTACCAAGTTTCATCTGTTGCATACATAATGCGTATTTTTATGAGATTGGTCGTGTATACTTAGGTAGGTGACGACAAAAATATATTTTCGTCGCTCGTTCTTCGTGGTAGGTATCATTTTCGATTTCATCGTCCAGGCAGGCTAAAAAAACGGCCAGAATCCGCATCGACTTTAACATGACAAGAAGCGAGGGCAGTTAAACAACAAATAACAAAACTAAAACTAAAAAGATACTAACTAACTATAAATAACTAAAAAGTGAAAAATGTCAAAACAAATCCATCATTCAATCCATCGATCCTTGTCAACTGATCAATGATCAATCGCCACCACGGATCTAACACTACATAAGTTACAGTTTGCAATTTTGATGTCGTTCATCTTGTGTATTTTATATGTGTTGTTTACTGTACATTAAAAATATGTACGCAATATATGAATGCTGCAATTTTACGTATAAGGGCACTTCCATCAATGAGTTGAAGTGGAATAAAAAATGAAATCAATCAATCAATGAATCAATCAAAACGATTGATGGTCCAAGTGCCAATCAAATGTATTTTTATCCAACGCATAAATCCAGATTCTGCAAGCATATTTTACAGGATTTTAGCTGGCTAACGCAATTAGTATCCTATTTTTTATTTTGAGCATGGATCAGATGGATCACGCGATCGTGCATTACTTACATAAGTTTATATGCATTTAACGTTTAAAAGGTTAGACGACCATTATATAATGTCACACGAGAAGTTTTTAGATACCGAATCATGATACCAATGGTCATTCAAGTTTTCAACAACAACACACTTATATGTTCAGCGGCATTTCAACGGCTTTTGTTATGCAAATTTTTTATTCGTCTGCAAACTGTTCAAAAGGCAGGACGGCCATTTAATCCTGAAGCATAGTACATTTTATTCGCATACTTTTATTGTACACTTGATACATCATTTTACATTTTACTGCCGTAGACGATGGCCCGTCTTTCCCTTTGGGCTTTTTTTGCCCTGGTCACAATCGGCCTGGTCAGTGGACAGCATGACCCCCATTTTACTGGAAACCGGACCACAATCGTCCATCTTTTCGAGTGGAGATGGAACGACATTGCTGAAGGTGACTGCAGTCAAATCAACCGTCTACACAATTACTCATACATAATTACATACAGTGAATCATGAATGTAGGCGACTCTGTTTTGTTTTGTTTTTTTGAAAACTTGTAAAATCACAAAAATCTAAATTCTTAATTCAAACAAATATTTGACAGAGTGCGAACGCTTTCTTGGGCCTTTTGGCTATGGAGGTGTCCAGGTGACGATAACGAATTACTATTATTTAAAAATTTTATGTAATTAGTATATTTGTATAATTACTTACTTTTTGACCAAAGCTAAAAATTGTAAATAAATGCGGATATTTTTTTTATTAAATTTTAAAATTATGGTAAAAACAGACTTCACCCGCCAACGAAAATGTCGTGATTCACAAAGATGGTTTGACACGACCCTGGTACGAGCGATATCAACCCATTTCGTACAAACTCGAGACCCGCTCCGGAACCGAAGAGGAGTTCAAATCCATGGTCAGTATTATTTCATTATATTGAAAAGTTATTTATTTACCAAAAGGTTATACATAATTCAATCCAGAATAAATTTTAAAATTTGACTTTTGACCTTTGACCTTTTAGGTGAAGCGATGCAACAACGTGGGCGTTCGGATCTATGTTGATGTCGTGTTGAACCACATGTCAACCAACGAATGGGGCGCGGGAGTTGGAACCGGAGGCTCCCACTTTGACTCCAATGCCCTCACCTATGATGGAGGTCAAACAGAAAATAAATAAATAAAATTTGGAACTCCCATACCGAGCACTCACTGTAAAATTACAGTATTTATTTTTTAAATGGCTCAAATTTTGAAATTTTTCTAACCCTTGACCTTTAGTTCCCTACACAAGGGACGACTTTCACAGTGACGCCGACTGTCCCACCATCTCTGGAAATATTGAGGACTTTACTGACCTCACCCAGGTTATTATTCTACCAACCTTGTTAAATCAAATAATGCTGTACAAAAAAAAAAACAAAAAACCAAGGATTTCTAAAATTTTCTTTGTTTTGACTATTGTAGATGAGAAACTGCAAGTTGCTCTACCTGAATGACCTGAACCAGGGCAAAGAGCATGTCAGGGAACGGATCGCGGAATTCCTCAACCGACTCATCTCATATGGTGTCGCAGGATTTAGGTTTGCACTCAGCTTATGAAAATTCAACTTTATTTTCAATGCGCTGTTGTATGATCTAAAAGTTGACCTGACTTGACCTTTTAGAGTTGACGCCAGCAAACACATTTGGCCCGAGGATTTGGCCGCAATCTGGTCCCGCCTGAACAATCTTCCAACCGCGCACGGATTTCCAAGTGGAGCTCGCGCCTTTGTCGTCCATGAAATTATCTGCATTGGTTAGTACTGGATTTTTGAAAAAAATAATGTCGTGACCTTTGACCTTGACCTTAAACCGGTTTTAGGTTTCGGGCTTTTATTAACATTTTCTAACAATATGTTGATACTTCTAGGCGGAGACGAGCCCGACATGATCCCATACTTCCCTAACGGCCGAGTGACCGAATTCAAAGCGGGAGTTTACTTCAATGACCTCTTCAAGAAGTTGAACGGTCAGCAGTTGCGGTGGCTGAGGAACTGGGGAGAGGGTTGGGCCTTTATCAAGGACGTAAACTCGCTCGTCTTTGTGGACAACCATGACAACCAACGAGGTCACGGAGCCGGCCTTCCGGTCCTCAACTTCAAGGAGTCTAGACTGTACAAGATGGCCACGGCCTTCACTCTCGCATGGCCCTACGCCCTAACTCGCATCATGAGCTCCTACAATTTCGAAGCTGACTGGACTGGCCCACCCTCCGACGGCAACTTTAACACCCTCCCCGTCACCGTCAACCCCGACTACACTTGTGGAAATGGATGGATCTGCGAGCACCGTTGGCAACAAATTTACCAAATGGTCGGATTCCGAAATGTGGTCAAGGGGACGGAGGTCAACAACTGGTATGACGGCGGGGAGCAGGCGGGTAACCAAATCGCCTTTACCCGGGGCAATCGGGGATTCATCGCCATGAATAATGATGATCGCCCGTTCCAGGCCCAGGTCCCCACCAGTCTCCCCGATGGCACCTACTGTGACGTTTTCACCGATGGGCCAGCCACAGGGTGCACCGGCCGAACGGTGACCGTTTCCGGAGGAAAGGTCAATGTAGACATACCCGCGGGCATCGAGGACTCTGTTATCGCCATCCATGCTCAAGTAAGGCTCAACCATCATTTTTTTATACTTTTTGTCGACTTTTTTGAATTCACACTTTTGCCATTGAGTTTTTTCAAAATTTTAATGTACAATTTTTTCTTTTTTTAGTCGAAACTGTGAGACTTGAGGACAAAACAAACGAAATCGACCTTTTAGCCGCCAACTTCAGAGATTATGCTTAATTAACATTAATGTAAACTTTAATGATGAATAAATAATCAAATTTTTAACATTATTCTAAAAACGTTTTTGTTCTGCTCAATTCACATACAATTTTATCATATTTAACTTTATTCACCGTATTATGTCAGACATTACAAACTATCGAAGGAAAAGAGAGGGCAAACAAAAGGAAATGGAAAGTTTAAAGTCAAAACAAAAACAGCAGGCACAATTAATTACGGCAATTGCAGTTATTATTGTTAAATATTACACGAGGGTAGAAAAAAGAATCAACGGCCAGTGTCAACTCCAACGCCGCCCAACCGATAACGAGTTAATTAACTATTAATTAATTAATTAAAATAGGGCCAAATTTTGGGAGGGGAGAACCCCCCTCCCCCTTCTGCTCCTCCTCCTTAGCTCGACCGCCTTGGTCAGCTGTAATGTGTGTAAGCCTCTCATACTTTAATTCAAACTTTTTTCTTGCGACATGGAAATTTTGGCGGTAAATAGAAAAATATTTTGCAGATGAAATCCAGACCAAGGGAGCGTCGTCGAGCGAGGAAAATGCGCCCATCCTCATCGACACGGGAGACACCCTAAAATTTTCCGATGGAGAGTCCGCCAGCGTCAAAGAGGACGCCAAAGATGAGGCCAAGGATGTATCGAAAGAAGACGCCAAAGACGAACCCAAAGATGACGCCGACGCCGAGGCTGACCCTGAAACTGAGACTGAGTCGGAAAAGACCGAAACAAAGACCAAGGCACATGACGAGGACCGTGACCAAGAACAGGGTCAGAGTCAGGGTCAGGACAAGGATAAGGAAACCACGGATTCCCACTTAAGTCCATCTGAGCGTCAAGTTTTACACAGCGTGGCGCCCATCTTGTCCGTATTTGAGGACCTCATGTCCTCCTGGGTCAAGGTGGCCACCGAATTCATCGCCAAGACTATTAAGGAGAGTCCAGCGGGAGCTGGCGATGACGACGAGAACAACAAAGAGAAGTCAAACGACGTTCTTTTGAGCCTGCCGTCCAAACCGGAACTGCTCCAACGGGTCGTGGAGCAAATGGAGACCTCCCAAGAAAACCTCATTGACAACAACAAGGACGATGACAACGACAATGGGAAAAAGTCAGAAGATGGCGAAGCTGCGGCGACGCGGAGACGGAGGCGACGCAAGCGATGCACTGCGGACGCAAAGGCCTACTATGCGCCGCGAGATGTGTCGCCCGATGATTATTACGGCACCGGGTCCTTGGCTGACCTGTACAAAAAGTACCCGGATCGTCGACCCGGGTGGAGGCGCAAGCGACGAAATGTTCTTCCCTGTTAAAATTTCTTGTTAATTTTTTGAAACAACCTTGTAAACTTTATTCAATTTCGACCCAAAAACGATACGCGTTAAAAATTTTGGACGGTCAAAAAAATTTAGAAAAATATTTTCTCACAACTCTTTTGTTAAGTTTTTACGCTACCTTTTTTGGCTTTGTTAATTTTGTTACGTTTTTATTAGTTTTCAATAAAAAATACGAAAATGAGGTCAGAGGTCAAATATCATCCAGATTATTTAAGGGCAGTCATTCGGACTGTCTGTATTTTTGGAAATGCAAAAGGAGTCAAAACGAACGACCTCGTCCCTTAAAGTTGTTCTGTCCACGAGACTCCGGTAGATTCCATACTTACTCCGGACGTAGGTCGTGTTGTGTCGCCACATGTCGATCCTCGGCTTGCTCACGGTCATCAAGGTCATGTTGTCTTGACCGTTCATCTGACTCAGGGTCAAATTGTAACTTCCCTCGTAGCCCACGACGACAGTCTGCTGGGCATGGACCCAGACGCCCCGAAACTCGGACAAATTAGCCTGGCCAATGATCGTCTCTCGAATATTCGAGTCAATATGGCTGACGACAAGGATGTCTGGATCCCGGCGAGCCTGCAGAGTTATGATGGGCATTGAGTCGTCCCCGCCCACGGCCTTGAGCTGGTGAATGTGCGTCCAGGCATTCGACGCCTGGAACTCCGGGTCAAGTCGAAAATTCCAAGAGAATGACAGCCGCTCCCCAGAAACGCCCGTCAGGCCTAAATCCGGATCAGGTCGAATTTCTGTCCGTTGTCGATCCTAAATATTACCAGGCAGTAATTTTTATACTTTTAACGTTGTAAAGTTACAATTTTCAAAATGCTCAAAAAATTGCCATGTTTTACTTGTTTCCCGCATCGGTCGTCGTCCTGGTTGACATGGGAATGGAAGAAAAAAACGGGTCGACCAAGAGTTTCGTCTTGACCTTGGGTCACGTGCTTTACTGGGTGACCACAGTCGGGCATTTCCGAGGCCCCACTCTTGCCAAATACAGAGTTGACCAGAGTGTAGGTATCCGACGTGCCGTCGGCCCGAAGCCAAGTTTGCGTTTGACCCGATATGACCACAACATAAAAGGTCAACAGGCAAACGGACAGCATGACCTTTGACATGATACCTACAGTTTGAAAACTTTTTTCCTTGTTTTAACCCGCTGTTCAGTTCTCCAGAAGAGAATTTCAATAATTTAAATCAAAAGTGAAAAAAGTTGGCCTTAAAAGTTTGAATGAAGTTTGATTGAGCACAGTGTAAAAAGATCGATTAAAAAATTGACTGCTAATCATTTAATTTATCAAATCAAATGTTTGACAGTTTAAATGGATTTGAATGAGTGCAAGATATCAAAATAATATGTATTTTGCTGTATTGTAGAGCTTTGACGCCGCTTGGTGCGATTAGTGAAAAAAACTTCCTCACATCGTGGTAGTTTATTATTCTTATATTTCGATTTTAAGTTAAAAACATTTTTTTGCGTAGAATTAAAAAATATCTAATTATGCATTATTTTCCTTTCACTGCGGTTGCGGCTTAAATCTTTCGAGATCTGCTGGGGCAGAGCCCTCAGTTGACCTCTGACCTCCGGCACTTTGAGCATCAGTACTGGGCGCCCCACCATCGATATTGGCCTTACTAGGGTCTTCAGCTCCAGTTTCAGCACCAGCTCCAGCAAGCTGCGCTTGATCACCGTCGAGGGCTCTCGATCCTGGCCGACTCTTCATCCCCAAAATCTTTTCGTTATTTGTTAGCACAGCTAGTGTTTTCACGCCGTCGTAACCCGCCTACGTAATTTAAACAGAATTTTTGCACATTTTTACACAAAATCTGTACGAACATACTTAACTGCTTAATTGCATTAAAAAAAGCATTTTATCAAAGAAAAAGCCGGTGTTTTTATCGAACCTTGGCGGGCAAAATAACTTCGGCGGCCTTTCCTCCGGCTGAAGCTCCCGTGATGAATCCGCCGTAATAGGCGGGCATCTTGAGAAGTTGTTGTGTTCCAGTTGCGTCTGCGACAGTGTCGATCACGGTGCCTCCAACGGCTCCTACAAATTGTTGTAAGCATACAAAAAGGAAGATTGAAGTCTCGAAAATTGCCGTTTCTATAGTAACTCAAACTTGAATTCAAATTCCGAAAAAAAACATTAAAGTATTTCTCGTTATTTCTGTAGTTTTTTACCCCCGGTGTGAACGACGCCATCGATAACTGGGTCAATGAAAGTTTTGCCCTCGGACACTCGATTTTTACCCTTGCCCGCCGACTCGGCTGCATTTTCAAAAGATTGGAATGATTAACGTTGTTTTTGAGTACAGCAGTAAAATTTTGATTTGCTTTAACATTTTTGGTACCAAAAACGTGTATTTTTGAAAAAATTACCAATTAGGTCCCCGCCGCCTTCGGATGCTCCTGCACACAAAAAACCAACATTCTAGTCAAAATTGTGGTCAAATTGGTTACAGTTTTTTTTAATTCTGGAGTAAAAATTTGGTCATTTATCTAGATAGTAAAGTTCTTTCAAATACAAGATTAGGGAGATGTGGTACCCGAATTTGTATGACCAAAATTTTAAAATGTTAAAAATTTTACCAAGAACAGCTTTGGTCCCATCTCTGAATCCATAGGCAAAGTTTTGTCCCGCAGTTTTGGTATCTCGCTCCTTGGCCGATGTGAAGAAGCTGGTGTCCCCCATATTGCTCCAGGGGTTCTTCTTATCCGCAACCCTGTACTTGTCACCCGATATAAGTTGGAAAGATTCACTTTGACCACCAGTGGTACCATAAGTGTCCGAAGTCGCAGTAGTAGTTGTTGTGGTAACTCTTCTCCAACCACCAGATCCATTAACTGTTATATATATGTATAAATTCCCCAGTTCGTCCCTCCCGTATTGACCGTCCTCAAATCTTCCAATATTTTGGGCCGAGTTGATATTGCCCTGGATTTGTGCAACAACAACCTTTTTCCAACCACTGATTCCATTCAATCCTCCATTAACATATACATACAAATCACCCTTGTCGTCCCTTGCATATTGGGCGTTATCAACACTTGTTGCAACATTTTGGGCCGAATTTGTATTTGTATTTTGCTGGATCTTGGTGATTACCTGACCACCGGTGCGAAAACCTTGAATCTGACTCTGACTCTGATCTTGATACTGTCCAACTCGTTGTCCTTGACCCTGCAACTGACCCTGAAGTTGCCCTTGACCTTGTCCTCCAATCTGAAGACCGATGCGGACCAGGGATTTACCAGCTTGATCAGGTCTCTGGCCTGCAACAGTGTTTGAAGAATAGGACGTCTTTGTTCCAGATGATGATGAAGATGTACTCTGTCCTGTCGTTTGTTGGTTAACCTGGTTCGAACCTCCAGAATATATTTGACCCACAGTTCCCAACAGTGTTGTACCAATAACAGCATTCGCACTGATTGAACCGGTTCCAGTTTTTGTTCCAGATGATGATGATCCGGTATTCTGATTTTGGTTGGTATATTGACCATAAATTTGGTCCGTGTTCTGAACCCGACCTGAAGAAGTTTGTTCCACATTCTGATTCTGGGTAAATCCGGACTGTTGATCCTGGCCTTGAATTTGGCCTTGGTTTATTATTTGAACTTGACCTTGATCTGGACCTTGGTTTATTATTTGAATTTGAGCTTGACCTTGACCTTGGCCATCAGATACGTCATAGTCGCTATATCTGGAATTAGAGCTAGTGCTTGAGCTAGAACTAGAACTGGAACTTGAACTCGAACTGGAGCTGGAACTCGAACTTTGGGAAGATGATGAGTCTGTTCCCTGATTCTGAATATTTTGTTGGTCCTGGTTCAGGCCTTGGTTGTTGATTTGACCCTGATTTTGATCAACAATTACGTAGTACCCTTGATCCTGATTCGGGACGACAACTTGTTGCGGCCCTTGGTCCGGATTTTGAATGACAATTTGCTGCGGTCCTTGATCCTGAATAGGGAAATCAGGTTGTTGTGGACCTTGATCTGGATTTACGATGATAATTTGCTGAGGACCTTGATCCGGATTTTGGATAACATTTTGTTGGAGTCCTTGGTCCTGAACTATAACAACATTTTGGTTGTACCCTTGTTCCTGATTTTGAGCATTATTTTGGAAATTGACTTGATCCTGATTTTGAACAACATATTGGCCATTTCCTTGATCCTGTGTTTGAGCATTATTTTGGTAATTGACTTGATCTTGATTCTGAACCACCACATATTGGACATTTCCTTGATCCTGGTTTTGAACAACTTTTTGGGAATTCCCTTGATCCTGATTATTGACCACAATCGTCGGCGGTCCTTCGTCATAATATTTAGCCTCCCTTTGCTGCTGTGCTTGATTCTGATTTTGAGCCGAATTCTGCTGCGACACGGTATTTTGATTTGATGACACCTCCTGACCTTGACTTTGTCTATAATTTACTTGATTTTGATTCGACACTTGATTCGAAACCTGGTTTGACACCTGATTTGAAATTTGATTTGACACCTGATTGGGGTACCCGATCGGCACTCGATTCGTACCCTGACCCCCAACGTTTACCACGACCTTGAGTAGTCCTTGACCCTGAAGCCTGCCGTCGCCCTGAACTTGATCCTGGCGCACAATTTGACCCTGACTTGTAACTCTGCCAGTACTGCTAGAACTTGACTGGCTGTTTTGACTCTGACTTGACTGACTGTTTTGACTTTGACGCAGACCCTGCATTCCGTTATCGTTTTGACCCTGAACCTGATAAATAACCTGGTTCTGATATCCCTGGTTCTGGCTGCCCTGGCCCTTCATTCCTATCAACTTTTCATTGTTGGTCAGCACTGCCGCCGTTTTCACGCCGTCGTACGCCGCCTACACATTTTTACACAAACATGAATAATTTTTGGTTCACTTTACCCCAATATTTGATTCAGGAATCCAAAACCCCGTTTTTCAACAAGTTGAACATAATTTCGCGTTTTTTGGATGAATTTACCTTGGCTGGAACAACAACTTCGGCGGCCTTTCCTCCAGCTGAAGCGCCCGTGATGAACCCGCCGTAGTAGGCGGGCTGCTTGAGAAGGTTTTGCGTTCCCGTCGTGTCT
The DNA here is from genome assembly GCA_034698285.1 of Sminthurinus bimaculatus. Classification (NCBI taxonomy): domain Eukaryota; kingdom Metazoa; phylum Arthropoda; class Collembola; order Symphypleona; family Katiannidae; genus Sminthurinus; species Sminthurinus bimaculatus. The sequence continues at coordinate 9,594 of JAQIVE010000907.1, read as the reverse complement.
GCGAAGGCATCGATCACTGTCCCTCCGGCGGCTCCTGAAATTGTAAAAATTTTGAGCATTTTCATCCTTGCCAAGGTAGCTTGAGCCCTAAAAGGGCGTCACAAAAGCACATGAATAATGATAAGGGTCTCTTTTTTCTTACCTCCAACGTGAACAGCTCCGGAGATAAAAGGGTCGAAAAATGTTTTGCCCTCCGACACCCGATTCTTTCCCTTGCCCGCCGACTCGGCTGCGTTTTCAAAAAAAATAGGGCATATTTTAGATAAAAAAATCGCAATTTTAGGGTGGAATTTTGTGTTGAAAATAAAATTTTGAAAAACTAGAAACCTACCAATTATATCGCCACCACCTTCGGACAGTCCTGTATCAAGTAAAACCAAAGCATTTTTTATTATTAAGGGTGAGTACCGGTCTGTGTTGAATCAAACTTTCGCCAGTAGAGGGCGACTTACTTTACTGAGCTCTAATTTTGAATTTGTACCCTAAAACATGCAAAAAATAAAAAAAGGTACCAAGTACAGCTGTCGATCCATCTCTGAACCCATAGGCAAAGTTTTGGCCGGCGGTTTTTCCCTCTCTGTCCTTGTTCGAGGTGAAGATGCTGGATTCTCCAGGGTTACTGTAGGGATTCTTTTTATCCTTAACCAGGTACTTGTCAGTCCCGCTGCTTGCATAAAGTTGTCCTCCACTTGACCCTGACCCTGACCCACTCTGACCCTGAGAATTTTGTACGACTTGGACTTGTTTCACAGTTTGAGCTTGCTGCTTACTATTTCCGGAACTACCGCCGCCCAAGCTACCAAACCCACTGATACCCCCACTCAGGCCCCCGCTCGTACTCCCACCCATACTGCCACTTATCCCCCCGCTAATAAAACCTCCATAGGTCATGGGGTTAAAAGGGCTACTCTTGCCAAAAAAACTCCGAGAGCCCGCCGTGTCAGTAGAATCCGGGCTGGTGGAATTACTGTTGCCCGATATTTGGGCGCCATTGACATCTACGCTGGCGGGTAAAGACGAAGAAGTCGGTGGGAGTTCGGTGGTTGTGGATGAATCTTGACTAGAGGGTGTGCTACTCTGATCAGTTGAATTTTCAGATGCAGATTGACTGGACACATTGTCCAGGGAGAGAAGGACGATTAAGGCAAAGGTCAGTAATACCTGCCCCAGAGTCCTCCCCTCTCGGTTGGAGATCAACATTTTGTAGGGTAACACCAACAACCAACAATACGTTTAGGTTTGCTGCTGGTGGATTTTTGCAAACGGATTAACCAACAAGTTCGACAGAAGATGAAAAAGACTGTCCGAAGCAAAAGTCGGGGAATGGCGGAGCAAAATATATATTTATTTATACACACGCGCAATTTTTTTAATGAATGAACATGAAATCAATGGAAATGCGTCGTCGGAAGAGGTGACAGGAAGCCAGGGAATTTTAAAGGTCATAAAAATTATCCTTACACGTTTTGCATTTATGAGCTACTCAAGTTCTTAAAAACCCTTAGAAAAAAATATAGCCGATTCTCATTAAAATTTGACAAAATTTGACAATTTTTGATGAGATTTTCAGGATATTTCATCAAACGTTGGTCAAAATTGACAAGGTTTTGGTCGAAAATCTTGTCAATTTTGACCAACTTTTGATGAAGTATCCTGAAAATCTCATCAAAAACGTTTTATGAGATTTTTCGACAAGTTTTTTTTCTAAGGGCGTTAATAAAAAATACAATATCACACAACAATAATGAAGCGTAATAATAACAATATGACGACGCAATTGATTTAAACGGGCGTAGCAATGAAAAATTTGCACATTTCGTCATTGAATTTCGTCAAATCCTGGTGTTAAGATTTTCGCGTGAAAAATTCAAGCATATACATATTCAATGCATTTAATATACTGCACAGGGGCATTTTTTGTTGTCATACTTTGACGCCGTTTGGTAAATAAATTTGTGCAATTGATTTCCAATAAATAGAAAGCTAGCATTCTTTTTAGTTTGGCTTGAGCCTTTTTTTATTGTGACTTTATTTGAAAAATGTTAATGCGTGTTAAAAAATAATTTTAGTCGGCGTTGAATTAAAATGTGTCCTCATGCACAATTTCCTTCACTGCGGTTGTGACTTGAATCTTTCTTCCAAGCTTCTAGTACGCGAGAGCCGGCCCTCAGTTGACCTGTGACCTTTGACCTCCGGGACTTTTAGCATCATTACTATACTTATTTCGGCACCGAACTGTCGGTAGTGACCTTAGTCGGGTTTTCAGTTCCAATTTCTACCGGAGCTCCCGGAGGTTGCGTTTGGTCAGAGTCGAGGGATCTCGACCAATTCACCCGACCCTTCACCCCCAAATTCTGTCCGTTGTTTGTCAGCATCGTCACGGTTTTCACGCCGTCAAATCCCCCCTACAAATTTTTTTAAACACAATTTAGACAGATTTTCTACCATTATCTACTGTAATTCGTCAAATGTTTAGATATCGTACCCTGGCGGGGACCGTAACTCTGATTTCTCCTCCAGCAGCAGCGCCCGCTATTAACCCGGCGTAATAGGCGCTCACCTTGAGATTATTTTGTGTTCCCGTTGCGTTCACTGCAATGTTATCGACCACTGTCCCTTCATTGGTGCCTAAAGTCAAGGAAGCAATTAAAACGACCGTTTCTATAGTGACCGAGACGTGATTTTGAAAATGAAATTTGAAAGCGTTCATTGTTTTTGTATGTACCTCCCAACTGAACGGCACCACCCATAACAGCCTCCACATTAGTTTTGCCCTTGCCCGCCGACTCGGCTGTATTTTCAAAAAAAGCGCGATTAAAATTGTTTTTGAGTAGGTACTACAGTGGTAAAACTTTGGTACCAGAATATTTTGGCACCACGAAAACATACATTTTTGAAATAATTACCAACTATGTCACCACCGACGTCTGATATTCCTGTAGATGTTTCGGCAAACATAAAAACGGATAAAATACAGAGTTTAGACCGGTCGTTTGATTTTAAATCAAAATTTGCCAAAAATGTATGTAAATGTAACCCACAAAATAAATGTAAAATTGGGGGCTGGACCCCTTTTTAGGACCAAAATTTTAAAATGTCAAAAATCTTACCAAGAACAGCTTTCATTCCATCTCTGAATCCAATGGCGTAGTTTTGCCCCACAGTTTTGGTCAGTCTTTCCTTCTCGGGGACTAGGAAGCTCATGTCCAAGTTAACCCAGGGGTTCTTCCCCTCCGGGGTCCTGAACGTGACACCCGGAATAGGTTGGAAGGATGAAACAGGCAGGTCGCGGATGGAACCAGAAGGTTCAATAGCCAGTTTTGTAGGTACCTTTATCCAACCACTAAGTAAATTTGGCCCTCCGTTAACAAATACGTATAAATTGCCGAGGTCGTCCATCACAAATTGGCCGTCATCTGGGGTCGGGCCCCCATTTTGCTGAATCTTCGGACTCTGATCTGGATATGTCCCTACTCTGGGTTTAGGCCAATACGTATTGTAATATCGGTCATAATTTGGGTTCGGGTATTGAGAGTATATATTGTCCGGATATTGGCCTACTCTACTGGATCGGTCACGATTGTCCGGTTGACCCCCAACCCCAAGGGCAACGTTGACCAGGGGTTTACGCACATCGTCAGGTCTCCGGCCGGTATAGGGATTTTGATTAGGGTATGGGTAGTAAATAGGGTCCGTATTCTGAGGGTACCGTCTGTCCGGATATGGTCCTACCTTTTGTCGGTCACGATCCGATGGACCTCCCACAATAAGACCAATGTCCACCAGGGGTTTACCCACGTTGTCAGGTCTCGGGTCTGCATAAGGGTTGGGGTAAAAGGGAGACTTTGTGCCAGATGACGATGGGTTTTGTGAATCTGGGCGCGGGGTTGTTTGGCTCGGCAAATTTTGGTTGGGGTCAGTATCCGGGACATCTGGTTGATCCGGGATTGGCGTTGTTTGGTCGACGGGGTCACTGGAACTGGGTTTAGGGGTAGTGGTTGAGGTTCCGGGAGACGACGTGTCAGCAGGGCGCGGGCGCGGATTTTTATCCCCGCCTAAAAGTTGAGCCGCAATATCGGCTTGAATTAAGTAGTTGTTGTAGGTGTCAGTTGGGCGCGTGCGCGGGATTTTACCGTCACCTAAAAGTTGTGCCGCAATATCGGCTTGAATTAAGTTGTTGTTGTCGGTGTCAGTTGGGCGCGGGCGCGGAATTTTACCGTCACCTAGAAGTTGCGCTGCAATTTCGGCCTGAATTAAGCTGTTGCTGGGATTTTGGACCTGGCGCTGAGGCCTGTCGTCGTTTTCAGTTGGGCGAGGGCGCGGATTTTTATCACCACCTAAAAGCTGTGCCGTAATGTCCGCTTGAATTAAGTTGTTGCTGGTATTCGAGACCTGATCTACGGGTCTGTTGTCAATGTAAGTTGGGCGCGGATTTTTACCGCCACCTAAAAGTTGTGCGTCAATATTCGCTTGAATTAAGTTATTGTGATACACCGGGCCCTGATCTATGGGCCTGTATTCGACTTGAGTAGGGATAGGGCGCGAATGTTTGCCGCCACCCAAAAGATGTGCGTCAATATTGGCTTGAAGCAAACTGCTGCTCTGTCTTGGGCCCTGAGCCGGAACCCGCTCCTCGTATTGAACTGGAACCGGGCGCTGAACTCTACCACCATTTAAAAGATGGGCGTCAACTTGGGCGTGAATTAAGTTGTCGGGGGGACCTCCTCCTTCCACAACACGATAACCTCCCGGACCTTGATAAGTACGATAGGTACGATAACCCCCACCTCCTCCTCCTCCGACATTAAGAAAACCGTTTAATAAACCCCGGGAGTTTGTCGTGTCTGTAGAATCCGGGCTGTTGCTAGCAATGCTGTTGCTGTTGGAAGAACTGTTGTTGCCCGGTTTTTGGGTGACATTGGCCTCTAAGCTTGAGGGTGGAGGCGAAGAGGTTCTTGTTTCATCAGTTCCGGAAGCTGAATTACTAGCGGAAGATTGACTGGACACATTGTCCAGGGAGAGGAGTACGATTAAGGTAAGGGTCAGCAATAACTGACCCAGGCCCCTCCCGCAACGGTTGGCCCACCACAACGACATGTTGTCCGGTATAAAACCAACAGTTGGTTGTTTTCAAGCTTCGAACAATTTCGACATATGGTGTACAGTTCAAGTCACGGTTCGAAGCAAAAGACGGGGGAAAATTCCACCCGTAAATGCTTTGATGAATGAATGGCTAAGATAATGCGTTGTTGGGCGGAAAGAGAACGTGAAGCACATTCATGAATTTTAAAGGCCATAAAAACTATTTTGGTTACGTCTTACACGTTTAAAACAAGAGACAGCAAAATACTCAAGCGACACGATACAAACGTCACACGAGGTAAATGCTCATACAAAATCACGCGTCGCTCCATGTTGTCCTTGAAATTCGCCGACGCAACCCTCATGAAAATTGAGTAACATAATTCAGCTGGATTTACTACCGAAATTCGGCCCAATTTCCACCATAGTTCGAATATTGACTCCCCAAAAATTTCGGACGTACTTTTGACCAATTTTCCTTAAAATAGTGAAATATTTTAGAAAATAAATGGTTGTAGGAGTATTGAAATTAAAATTTCAGGAATTTTCTTTCCCTCTGACGTCTACGTCTTGGTCCAACGCAAACTTTATTATCCTATTGAAAATATAGTTGCTGTATTTGTTCATTTTACAAGGATGCACCCTGAAATTAAAATCTTGTCACTTTTACGTACATTTGGTAAGATTTGATGGCATTGAAACTTACTTATATCTAAAGGAAATGATGGATAATTCGACGCCATTTACAAAATTCGTATCAAAACTCGGTTGAAATTTCATGAATTTTGTTGAACAAGATTTCTTTTCTAGGGTGCATTCAAGTTTCAAGTGTTGTACGAATGTACACATATTTTTGACGCAGTATCGTCCTTTACGACACATACACATCCTGCATTAAAATGGAGGCCGCAACTTCCTTGCATCGTCATTCTGAATTTTGTTATGGTATGATATATACATGGTACAGTAATTTGATGCATATTGTCAGTTGACAGGATGTGAGGCGACGTTGGGTGGTTATCGAGTCAATTTCTCGTGGCATGCGTTGATTATATGGTCGTATTGGTCGTCGTCGTCAGGGGTCAATCAATTAACTCCCGGCTCCGTCACCTGGTCACCACTGATCCACTCAGCTTTCTGCAAACCTTGACAAAGAAAATTTAGAAAATTTTAGCGCAAAACTTTTACGTACATACATCTAGACTCGTAGGTTATGATTTATGATGCAACATTTGGGTACATTCTCCTTCAACATGGTATGTGTACTTTCACGTAATATGCAAAGTTCTTCTTGTAGAAAAAAATGTACCGGATACCGGATCCCTTAACACAATGCAGTAAAATATGTACAAATACTCCAATGTGAGGACGCTCTACGTCATACTTTTTACAGCCTCAGCCGTCGCAATGCAATTGTTATAGCATTTTTACATCCGCTTGTTGTTGTTCCCGTTTTTTATTACAATAAACCGAAAAACATGGAAAAAATGCTGTTGAATGTTAATTTATCGTGATTTACTAGGTTTTTACTAACCATAACCGGATGTAACGAAAACAACCACAAAAGTTGCGCTGATTGATGTTAATTTATGATATGATTACCCTCGAATAGTCATTTTTTGTTAAATGATCGATTTTTTTATGAAAGGTTGCGTAATAAACTGGAGTACCCTTCTTTAAAAATACCGCCGGTTGATTAATTTTAATGATTTTTAATGATTAAGTAATGTAATGTACATTCGTTTTTTTAATTTTGTAGAAACAAGAATTTGTTTTCACTTTACTGTTAAAAAATATTATTACAGAAATACAAAATAATTTTGAATTTTGACATGTGTACTTAATCTTGATTTATCGAATTGGAGTTTGTCGAAATCAATGAAAAAATTTAAATTTGCTGCAACTAATTGCGATCCAATCCCGTCCAGTGGGTTTGTAAAATAAGCAATCCTTCATTTTTCCACCTTGTTGTACAGGTTTCACACGTTTTTGCTGCTTACTATTTCTGGAACTACCGTAAAACGGGGAAATCCGCATTTTTATCCCATGCCGGGGAAGGGTAAGCCTCCAGGTAAACCACCTTGTCCTCCCTGTCCTCCTTGTCCTCCTTGTCCCTTCATACCGGGTATACTTTGTCCTGCCTGTTGTGCCATACCGGGTATAACTTGTGCGGCTTGTGCTGCCTGTCCCACACCGGGGAAACCGCCGCCGCCTCCTCCCAAATTTGGAAAACCGCCAAAGAAACTTCGCGAGTTTTTCGTGTCTGCGGCGTCCGGGCTAGAGCTGTTGCTGTTGGAGGAACTGTTGCCCGATACATTGCCATCTACGCTAGCAGGTGTAGTAGAGGAATCACTTGCAGGTGCGGGAGTTGAAGACGAATCAGACGACGATTGACTGGACACACTGTTCAGGGAGAAAAGTACGACCAAGGCTAGGGTCACCAATATCTGCTGTTTGGCCAACATTTTTTCCGATGTCACTGTAGTTTAGGTTTGCTGGTAACGTCTTCAATCGTCGAAGGATTTTGACAGAATGCGCAATAGAGGAACAGGCGGTTATATAAGTAAACGTCGGGGGGAGGACAAGAAACTCCACATGCGCCATTGTTTCAATGAATGAGTGCACGAGGGAACGTTTCAAGAAAATTGTCTTGTACACGTTTTGTTTAAGTAATCATAACCAAATTTATCTTCAAGGGGTGCAGAAATCCCACAACGTTCCACGTTGCCCTTGAATTTCGTCATTGCAACCCACCATTCTTGCTTATGCTGTACACTGTGTAGTCATAAAATTTCAGAAATTTTCTTCCCTCTGACGTCTTGGTTTATTTGAAATTTATTATCTTGAAAATGCCTGCCTTTGTACGCATGTATAGGTAACTATAAAATTAAGTGCACCCTAAAATTAAAATCTTGTCAAGTTTCAAGTTTTTTTTCTCGACGCAATGTGTATCAGATGCACATGTACATAGTAAATAATACTGTTGAATTTTGTTGAGGGTTTCAAGACAGTTTCCAAAATCCTGTTGAAGTTTGATCAACTTTGGTGGGATTTTCAACGTTTTTGAAATTTCACAAAACATTTTTACAGGATTTCTTTTCTAGGGTTTTTACATACATGGTTTGACCTACATAAGTAGTTGCTGACGTACAATCGTCGTTGACGACATCCTGCATTGGAGGATTGCAAAATTGGAGGCCACAACTTTCTGGCATTGCCATTGCCATTGTGATGGTATGATACGCAGTATGTTGGCATTGTCAGTTGGCAGGATGTGAGGCGACATTGGTTGGTTAGCGGGTGTACGGGTGTGCACATGCGAGAAACTCATGTGCACACCCGTACAAAAAAAACTGGATTTTCAGCCTGAAAATTGACCGATTTTTCGGCCAAATCCTGAATCACGCAGGACTTGGGACTTGGCCAGGATTTTTCGGTCTTGGGACAAATCCCGCATTATTTGGCCCAAGTCGGGTGTGTCGGTCAAATTTCGGGCCGAATTACGCAGGAAATATTTGTACGGGCAGTATCTATACATAACCATTTTGTGAACGTTACAAATGTTCAATGTTAAATTAAGACAACGACATGCGTCCGTTCCGTGTTTGCAATAGCTTTGTGTAGTATCGTACTACTAGATTGTATGTATGTAGTACGACATGCAATAGATTTTTCTGCTTGACAGAACTTGATGCTTGAAATCGATATGGAGGAGCGCCAAGGGCGTCCTTCTATGTATATGCATGACAGGAATCGTTAAAACACCATGGTAAAGCAAAATGTACCCCATTGCTGGCGTGTTGCCGATTTTTTGTGAGCAAAAATATGCCAAGATTTGTTGCCAAAATTTTCTGCCGATAGCTTTTTGGCAGAAAAGTTTGCTCCCAATTTTCAGAATCGGGAAATTCCCAATGAACACGTGAAAGAAAAAAGTTTTCGACTCAACTGTTCGAATCTCAAGTCCAAACTTGAGCGCGGTGTCCACCAGACATTTGACAATGGGTTTGTAGCTGAGACACTTGACCTCGTCATGCGGCTTGACATTTTTTACTACAAAACAATGAAATCAATGTCCACTTTAAACAATAATAGCTGGGTACAATATAAATGAGTGGGTCACAATATATATTTTGAAGCACGCGTGGATTAAATTTGGGCAAGACGTGCGAATCGATAATTAATTATCAGTAATTAATACCTAATCCGTTGCAGCCATCCCACAGTTTGAGGACGGCTTTTTCCACGGGCTTGTTTGAATCCCGCCAACGCTGAACCGTGGATTCCACGTAGGTCTGGTTTAGCGACCCATTCTCGTACATCTAAACCAAACAAACTGATTTACATATGCACCTCGTATAAAAAGTAAAAAGGTCCAGAAAATTCCGGACAGTGTTGTACAACATTGGACCAATTTTGACCCAAAAATCGGTGAAAACATTTGAACCGAAATTCGCCTCGATTCGGCGACTTTATAAAATTTCTGCCTTCACACATTTTTATGATAAAATGCCA